>CM026199.1:7284720-7309566 GCA_014839995.1 Xenentodon cancila
ATATATAATATATATATATATATATATATATGATATATATATATATATATAATATATATATATATATATATATATATATATATGTGTGTATATATGTATGTATATGGTATATAACAACATAACAACCAAAGCAAAAATGTAAACTGCTAAAATATTGTGTCAAAGCTGTTATATTGTTAAATATGTATTTAAATATTTATTGTTTAATGTTTATTCATTAATAAATATTTATATGTATTTATTTACTGATAAATATTTACATCACCCCATTTTAGTTGCTCATCCATCCATCCATCCATCCATCCATCCATCCATCCATCCATCCATCCATCCATCCATCCATCCATCCATCCATCCATCCATCCATCCATCCATCCATCCATCCACTCTGGATAGGTTACTATTTCATCAAAGAAACAAACAAGACGTCCTCATACTCACGCCTGCGGTCAGCTTAGTTTGGACCATGTACTTGAAGTATTTTTCTATTATCATTGAATTGCGTCAAACCTAAATATCGCTAATAAACCTAAATAATAATTGCACACAAAATACAAAAACAAAATACAAAATGGAAACACTCAGAATCTACAAAGAATTGTCAAATGTTGCGCTTGCATGCGGTGGTTTTTCAGACGTGCTGATAGTACAGTTTATTGCAGAAGTGTAATGGAAACACTTTTATCGCATTTCCACATCTCCGGCTTCACTGGATGTGATGTAGTTGATCATTTGACCAGAACATATGGCTAGAAAAAAAAAAAGAAAAGAAGGAATGCTACGTATGGACAGAGGAGGAGAGAGAGAATGATCCAACGCTGCCTTCGTCATCGTTTGAATATTTTTGAGTATCTCTTCAAACTGGAGCTCTTCTTCTTCTTTGTTTGGAAAAGAAGTTGTGCAGGCCGAGGTTCTGCCAAAGTTACACTCATTACAGTTTTACAAGAATTACGTTAATTTGCAAAACACCGTCCATTGGAACCCCAACCCCCCAATGGTGCATTGTAACAATTTCAGAATTGTCTCTTTTGTTTTGCAAAAAAAACTAAAATGGGAACCCACCTTAAGGCCGGAATTCCTGTAGAAAATTCACATAGGTATGATATGAAAACTAGGTAATGATCCAAACTGAGTACGTTGTGGCTGTGAGGCGATGAACCTAACTGTCGCAGGGCTGTGGCATCAAAGGTTAAAATCAGAAAACGCAAAAGATTTGAAAGTACAGCTACTATTTGCATTTTATTGGAGAATCTGCTTTTAGAGACACCTGCTGAATGTGTTCCTTCTTCTAAGTGCTATTCTGTGTGTAATAACCTAACTATAACAGTATAAACTGGGTTTTGTTGTACGGATATTGCAAAGTATTAAAGTTCATAGTCTTACACATAGATGTACTGTGATGCTGACTCCACTTGATGTTGCACTTAAGAATTATTATAATTCATTTATGATCCAGTCATTGGATTTATTTGTCCTTGTTTGACTTTATGTGCTCCTTGAATATGAGAGCTCCTCAAGGATTTGCGGTGCTTGGCTGAGTTGAGGCCGAATACACACTGGATGAGCAGCTGGAGTCCTGCTGGACCTGGTATCATAACCCTTCATTTCTCCTCAAAATGCTTCAACTCGCTCACCTTCCCTCTGCACCTCTTTTTCGCTCATTTGCTTCATCTTTCTCTCTTGTGGTCCCTTTGGAGCGCCTGAAAATAGCAGCTAAGGAAAAAGTGGGTCAGCTGCTATGTAATTGCGTATATAGTCAATTCATCTCTGTGTGTTCGCAGCCTCACAATCTGTCAAACTGCTTTGCCTCTGATGTTTTAAGCTGGTACCATTTCAAGAGAACAAGCAGCTTTTTTTGCAGACAATGCTGGTTTCATGAAATTAATGCTGCATATGAAGTTATCCTGCATCTTTTCACTCATACATATTTAGTTTTTTAATTAATTAACAAACAACAACATATCTATTGTGACTTTTTATAGTCTCGTATGTGTGAGAATGTGACTTCATATGCTCAAGATAGAAAATGACGTTTTTTTGTGTTTTTTTTAACAAAATAAAGAAAAACATAATTAAACAAAAATTAACATATAGCCCCTTTTGTAAAAACTGAGTTGTGTAAGGAATATTTAGTTTGGTGTGTTTTTTCATTAATTTGTTTGTTTCTTTAGTCAGGGTGGTGTGCAGTGTTGTGGAGTAACGCTGTACTGGTACACAATTTAATCTAAGATATTATTGTTACTACAAAATGAAATAACACATTGTAATTTGCTTCTGTTTTGGGTGGGCGAGGTTATGTGGGGGGTTGTGAGGCAGTTATGAGCAGTTAACGTCTGTCTTACCTGCAACAGACGATGGTCACAGAGCTCAGCTTTGACCATCTAAAACGCTCAAACCTCATTCATTTCATAAAAGTTTGAATACAGCACAGTTGTTCACCTAATGAAAAACAGTTTGTAAGTGTAAAAAAAAGAATAATCTTGAAAAATAAATCCAGCAAAGTTTGCGTTGATGTGCAAACATTTGGGTCGTACCGGGGCTCTAGACAAACATTACATCAGGTATTTTTACTGAGCTTTAAAGCTACAGACTTACAAGAGGAGGACTTGATGAAGAGCTCCAAATGTTCTCTACGATCGTGAGCCGGATCAGTCGAGTGTACAAGCAGAAACCATTCGTGATTGTAGATGTTGCAGTTTAGCAGTGCAGAAACGTCATTTCTTAGAGACAGAGTTGTTTGGCTTAAAAAATGTTAAGATTACTTTAAAAAAAAAAAAAACTGAAGTGGCATCATGAGAAGTGTGGGATACTAAGTTTATGTTGATTGGACATTTTTTTAAAACATCGTTTTAATAAACCTTATTAGGGTATCATGGCATCTTCTAGTTCAGCCAAACATAAATGGAATAAAAACTGCTGCTGCGCCACAATGTCACTGAGGCCACACACAACAGGATCTGACGGTGACTCAGTCACCCCCCTGTTGTATACTCCACTTTTGTCAATGAAACACACGTATGAGGCGGCAGCGCAGGCAAAACACTAGTAGCTTATTTGTCAATGTATAAAAGAAATACAGTTGCATGATTCGTTGATAAATGAAAAAAGATGCAAAAGGGGTTACAAATAGCTTGTCATGATGACAGAGTAATTATCTACTGAAACTGTGGTACATGTTGAGTTTAGTGTCTTCGTCTGCCTCAGTGGGATTCTCGTCTTCGTGGTGACATCAGTCCATCCTCAACTGGGGGAGTGGTGGCCTAGTGGTTACAGTGGTGGGCTTGGGCGTGGAGGACCCCAGGGCTGCCCACAATGGTAAATCACTGGGGGCCCCTGAGCAAGGCCCTTAACTCCCAATTGCTCCCCGGGGCGCTGCCCTGCTGGCAGCCCCACTGCTCACTAGTGAAACTAGTTGATGGGCAGAGACTAATTTCGGTGTGCATCGTACATACAGCGTGTGCACGATGTCCACACTGACAAAGGGAAGGAAGGAAATTCATCATGATTGAATGACCTGACTGAAAAGAAAAAAAACTCTCTGGCCCTCTGGCTGTAGCTCAGGTTGCCTCGATGCCTCGATGCCTCGACATGCTAAGATAGTGTCAGCAGTCAGAAATAGCTCATTGTCACGGCTCTGTGAGTTGTTGACCTGTTACATTCACCTTTGGCACAGCCTACTCACCAGTTTGCGTCCGTGGACAGTGGCAGCTCGGCCTAAGTGGTCTATCTGGCCCATACTGTCAACATGATGGACATGTGAGTAGGACGGCTACTCAGCCGGGGTTACTTCCTCTTCTTCATTTGAGTTTATTTATGTAGACCTCATACCGCAACAATTTATAGCAGCTGTAGTACGGTCAAGTGGTATTTCAGGGCTCACCGGACACTCTCCACCTGTCAACACAGTATTTTCAGTGACTGCATCTACAGTATGTATTTGCGATGGTATAAAAACTGTTTTTATTGTTATGCTTACATAAATTTAGTTGCTTTTTTAAAAATATAATAAAATGAAAATCTTACAGCTTGCAGCTTTAAGTTCAACTTGCATGACCTACGTTATAATCTGCCAAAGGAAAGAGGAGGTAACAGCGAAAAGAAAAGCAACTAGACAAGTCAAACTAAGACCCATGTTACATTAGAACTCCATGAAGTTTGAAAATAAAAACAGATTAAAATGCAGAAAATGGGAAAACAAATTTGCAGAGGAAGGAAAAAACTATGTAATGCCAGTGAGCATATATATATATATATAGTATATATATATATATATATATATATATATATATATATATATATATATATATATATATATATATATATATATATATATATATATATATATATATATATATATATATATATATATATATATATATATATATATTATATATATATATATATATATATATATATATATAGCGGCTGGGTAGCTCAGTTGGTACAGTGCAGGACTGGCACACAGGAGGTCAGGGGTTCGATTCCCGGGGGGAACATGAGCTATGAACAGCACCCAGTGCGGGTCCTTGGGCAAGACCCTTCACGCTAATACCGCCTACCTCATACCATGATGAGAGACAATGAAACAGATGACATGCCGGCTCAGACGTCGCCCGGCCAAACAAGGTCTGCGTCAGGTGCTGGGGAACCAGAGCACCTTGATGAGAAGTGGGCTACTGGAACAAGGCGGAAATGGGCGAGATGCGACAACAAGGCTCTGCTGGAATGCTACTACTCAAGTAACCCTAGTCAGAGAGGTTACATGCAGAGAATGTGGGCACAATGGTTACTTCGAAACCCACAGTCACAGTTGACAGCTAAACAACTAGTAGCTCAGTGTTCCAACATCCACAAACGGCAACTGCTATCACAACTTGAGATTGACGAATGCAAGGTGAATACCTGCATGGGGGAACCAGGATGCCAGGTCAGAGGGGAGGTTACACAACCTGCCCCTCCAGAGATTGGGTACCAAGCCCCAATAACGCTGAGCGAGGCAGCGAAGGACCTGAAAGATAAGATCATGGCGAGACTAAACACAAGGCAACCCCGGCAGCGATTACCAAGACCAAGTGAAGCACCATCTGAAAATGCTTGGCTATAAGAGCAACCATGGGAACCATGAGAAACATGACCCACCATGGAAACGAAGGTTGGAGGTAAAAATCAAGGTGGCACGGAGAGAAGTGAGTCAATTGACAGGGGCCCTGAAAGGTGCAATGAAAAGACCAGTACCCAAGAAGTACAACCAGATACCCATACCTGAAGCACTCGAAACTGCCAAACAAAGGCTCCAAGCCTTGGCTAGCCGCCTGAAGAGATACACTAGAGACAATGAAGCCAGACGAATAAACAGGCTGTTCGCAACTCAACCTGCGAAAGTGTATGCTCAATGGCAGGGTAATAACAACAGAGCAGACCCACCAAGGCTGGAAACTGAGAGGTACTGGAAGAGTATATGGGAGAAGGATGCAGCACATAACAGCAGTGCTCAATGGCTAGTCTCCCTAAGAGAGGAGCACAGCAACCTCCCTGAGCAGAAACCAGTCACCATCACAGTGGCAGACATCCAAGAAAGAGTCTCAGGTATGAAAAACTGGACAGCACCGGGCCCAGACATGATCCAGGCCTACTGGCTAAAGAAACTCACAGCACTCCATGAGCGCCTGGCAGCACAAATGAACCAGCTGCTAAGAGATGGGACTCACCCAGAATGGCTAACCGAAGGGCGAACGATCCTGATCCTGAAGGATCCCACAAAGGGTGCAGCCCCATCTAACTACCGACCAATAACCTGCCTCTCCACAACATGGAAGCTCCTGTCAGGCATCATTGCGACTAAGATAAGCAGGCACATGGAGCAATACATGAGCAAAGCACAGAAGGGCATAGGCAGAGATACCAGAGGAGCCAAACACCAACTCCTGGTTGACAGAACAGTCACCCAAGACTGCAAGTCCCGAAATACCAACCTGTGCACTGCCTGGATTGATTACAAGAAAGCCTACGACTCGATGCCACACACATGGATCACTGAGTGCTTGGAGATGTACAAGATCAACAGCACTCTAAGGGCCTTCATTGCAAACTCGATGGGCCTGTGGAAAACCACTCTCGAGGCAAATGGCAAGCCACTTGCCCAAGTGTCCATCAGATGTGGCATATACCAAGGAGATGCGCTGTCCCCACTGCTGTTCTGCATAGGTCTGAACCCCCTAAGCCAAATAATCAACAAGACTGGCTACGGATACCGCCTCAGGAATGGAGCTACGATCAGTCACCTCCTCTACATGGATGACATCAAGCTGTACGCTAAGAGCGAGCGGGACATAGACTCCCTGATCCACACCACCAGGATCTACAGCAACAACATCGGGATGTCATTCGGGCTTGAGAAATGTAGGAGGATGGTGACAAAAAAAAGAGGCAAGGTAGTCCACACAGAAGGGGTCTCAGTCCCAGAAGGAACAATAGCAGACATTGAGGACAGTTACAAGTACCTTGGAATACCACAGGCAAATGGTAACCTCGAAGGGGCTACAAGGAAAATGGCAACAGCCAAATACCTCCAGCGAGTAAGGCAGGTCCTAAGAAGCCAGCTCAATGGCAAGAACAAGTCCCGGGCAATAAACAGCTACGCCCTGCCAGTGATCAGATACCCTGCAGGAATAATAAGGTGGCCAAAGGAAGAGATACAGACCACAGATGTTAAGACAAGGAAGCTCCTCACCATGCATGGTGGGTTCCACCCCAAATCCAGCACCCTGAGACTGTACGCAAGCCGTAAGGAAGGAGGCCGAGGACTAGTGAGTGTGAAAGCCACTATCCGGGACGAAACTGCCAAGCTCCATGAGTACATCAAGGACAAGGCCCAAACGGATGACGTACTCAGTGAATGCCTCAGACAATGGCAAGGTGAAGAGGTGCTGGAGGAGGAAGCATCATGGGAGGACAAGCCCCTACACGGGATGTACCATCGAACCATAACTGAAGTGGCTGATCTCAAGAAGTCCTACCAATGGCTAGAGAGAGCTGGCCTACAGGACAGCACAGAGGCACTCGTCCTGGCTGCACAGGAGCAGGCTCTGAACACCAGAGCAATAGAGGCCCAGATATACCACACCAGACAAGACCCAAGGTGTAGGTTGTGCAAAGAAGCACCGGAAACAATCCAGCACATAACTGCAGGGTGTAAGATGCTGGCAGGGAAAGCATACATGGAACGCCATAACCAAGTAGCGGGCATACTCTACAGAAACATCTGTGTGGAGTATGGGCTGGAAACCCCAAGGTCAAAATGGGAAACACCTCCCAAGGTGGTGGAAAATGACAGAGCAAAGCTCCTGTGGGACTTCAAGATACAGACAGACAGGATGGTGATGGCAAACCAACCAGACATTGTGGTGGTAGACAAAGGGCAGAGGAAAGCCGTGGTTGTGGATGTGGCAATACCAAGTGATGGTAACATCAGGCGAAAGGAACACGAGAAGCTTGAGAAATACCAAGGGCTTAGAGAGGAGCTGGAGAAGGCCTGGAAGGTGAAGGTGACAGTAGTGCCCGTGGTGATCGGAGCACTCGGGGCAGTAACCCCCAAACTGGAAGAGTGGCTGCAGCAGATCCCCGGAACAACCTCAGATATCTCAGTCCAGAAAAGTGCAGTGTTAGGAACAGCAAAGATACTGCGCAGAACCCTAAAGCTCCCTGGCCTCTGGTAGAGGACCCGAGCTTAGAAGGGACACCACCCACGGAGGGTGAGGAACGAGTTTTTTTATATATAGTCTGTGGCATTATTACCTGACGGTGTCACCAGTCGTAAACGTTTTAATCTAATTAAAGTAAACCAGAATGAACTCAAAGTAATCAAATAAATAAGAAAGTTTCATCGATGAGGCTTCAGCTTTTACTGGCAGCTTGTTGGTTCCATATCTTGATTTTATATGAGGCACAAACACACAGTAATCTCAATATACCAAAGTAATCAGCGCACAAAAACCACCATTCTGGTATCTCCTGAAACACATCTCACCTCCTAATGATCCTAAAATAAAAAAGGTTTTGCGCCTGCTACATCTTTCCTTTTTATCAGAGAGATCATGTTTGTTTGTAGCTGTGTGCAAACTCGGCTCATGTGGCCCAGTGGCTGATCTAATTAACTCTTATGTGTTTAACTAATGTAGTTAGGCCTTATGGGTCCAATCCAAACAGCACACGAGTCTGTGGAGACGGCTCCAACATTCGGAAACAACAACGAGCTGGAGAGCGTCGCAGATATGCGTGAGGTTTAAAGAGGACGAACCTGCACGGATGAATGCTTTTCTGCATGAAGTATTTGTCGTGGAGGAAGTGAGATAATGTTACATAGAAAAGATTGTGCCGTTTGGATGTTTTGTATGTATACGTCTTCTTTTCTGTGATCAACAGCCCAATCCTCCACCCCCTCAAAGAAAAGAAATGTATTCCAACATTCAAATATTAATGAACTGATTAAGATAGACGCTGTTTGGGAGTTACAAAGATATCAGAACTCTGGGCCTCTCTTTAAGACCTATTTTGTTTTTGAAATATATTCCTCTTTCGCATTCGACTGATTTCTATTTTTGCCCCTTTCTTTCCCGCCACTCACGTACGTGTATTTATAGTTAGATCTTTTCGTTAGGTTTTCTTGTATTTGGCTCTGATAAAATCCATCCATGTGTCGCGACCAGAACATCCGAAACAAGTTCCCCTGGAGCTGAAGGACTGGGGGAGCTCCTCCACTGGTTTGTATGTTTATGCCAAAGACTCGTGTGTCCCAACTCGGTTTGGCCTGGAGCAGCAGCGTGAAGTATCAGGCAAAGTAGCTCTTCAAACAGAGATTTTTCAAATGCTTCAATTGCTATTTATACCCAGTTCATCACGCTCTCAATGCTCAGTGTTGTGTAAAGAGACAGTAGATGTGTATAACTTGCACGTGTCACAATCAACCCTGTGATTTCTGTCAGATCACATCAACTGTTTAATGATAGTTTGGTCTCTGAGCTTGGAGGCCTGCTGTGGTCTTCAGATCATTCATTTACCACCAGGCCTCCTATACTTTAGATGATTACGGTATCACTATTCCAGTCTGAAAATACGGTTTCAGCTTTGGTGAAACCCATCTCAGAATTTCTTTTTAACCCTGTCATTTTAATATGTTTGCTTCAGGTTTTCTACAGGCTGAAATGCAGGTCACGATAAAGCTGGTGCTTGTTTTTTGACCTTTATTTTATTTTTTTGTCTTTGCAGGATTCAAGTGTCCTGTCTGCTCCAAGTCTGTGGCATCCAATGAGATGGAAGTTCACTTCATCATGTGTCTAAGCAAGCCTCGCCTCTCTTACAATGGTGAGAAACTACTCCCTGTGCTCGTTTATTTTGAACCTTTCCGCTCTGGTATTTGGAGAGAAAGGCCAGCCCCCCTGGTTTCTGCACATTATTTACTGATTTTTTTGGTGTTTTTTTTTTTTTTCCTCGGTTTACTAGTGTGCCACATCTCCTGCTGTTGTTTCTGTTGCTGCACTATTAAAAACAGCCAGGACATGGTGGGCAAGCCGGCAGACTGAGACGTGCTGATGAGCTAGTCCTGGTAAAATACGAATCCATTGGGTGACTTTACACAATCGGACATATGCAGTCATTCGCTCCTGAAAATGCAAACACAACTGAGACTGCAAAGGTCCCTCGTGGCAATCAACCCGGCTGGAATATGTAATCTCATAAGTTTCACAAGATGTTACTGGTGTCATCTGACCCCATTATGTCTTTTTATTTTCTAGCGATTTGTGTCCTTTCTGCTGGAGCAGCGGTAACTCTGCACAAAGTAAACAACAGTTTAAATAAAGGCAGTTTTGGAATGATTTCTCTGTTCATAGTTTTGAGAGATTCTGATTCTCTGAAGACTTTAGTGAGATGATGCGCTGATCCAGTTTAAGATTTCACGCAGCATGAAGAGAAGAAAAGTCCGTTCGTTGCTTGTGTTCTTTGTGCCGTACGAAAACATTTACGTGACATTTGTTCAGTTCATGCTGGTATGAAAGTTCCCAACGTAAACTAGTGTGCAATAAAATACAGCCTTATCAAAGTACTCATGTATACCTGCTCTTATGTGTTTGAACTCCAATGGTCCTCCTTTTTTGTTATTGTTGTCATCTGGTTTCCAAATTAAAAAATAATGAGCTCAAATGTGGGAAAAAAAACATCAGAGCTGCTAAGAATAATGGAGAAACTCTTAACTATCCCAACAATGATTCATGATACCCAAATAAAGAGATCATTCCATCATATTATTAGTATTTTTTCTGTATGTTTCATGGGCATCACTAGGTTTCTTCCTCCTATTTTGTAATAAATTTAAAAGTGCAAACTAGGTACGTCGTGCTACTAGATGTTTGTCTTCCCAAGAAACAATTTACGTTCAGACCATCACACACAAACCTTGCATTGATGCATATTTTTTATCTTTATATTTTTTCTTGAAATCTGGGTAAAAATGAATAACAGCTTAGACTCAACAAAGGCCTTCAGCAGTTTAAATGTTGCCTGCTGCAGCCTTGTTTTGTGTCACACAGAGTTTTAAAAACTTGGTTGTTTGAATCAGATTTTATTTACTGACACTCTACAGTCACACGATGAAGCTTTATAAGATAAAGAGAATAGAAAGGACACATTTAAAAGAAATAGGCGTAAAAGTTATACATACACTTAAAACTAAACAGTTTTTTTGTTCCACTCCTAATGAAACACAAATAAGAACTATATTTACCACAGTGACAGAAGTAAAGCATCATCTGTCTCTGGCACTTTCTTGTAATGTAGTAAACTTGCTCTGGGGCTCCAACCACCACCACCACCACCCTTCGCTCTGGTTTTTTTTTACATCTCTTCTATGCATGTAGGTTACCATAGCAACCATGTGGCTCAGGGATCATCAGCATCGACACACAGATCTGATCTCATCAGTTGTAATATATAATGTAAACAGTCAGACAGAAAGATCAGACTCTGACTTGACATGTTGAAAATACGGTTGGGACTGTCAGTGTAAACATTGCCAGAGCGGATCGTGGAGCTGACGCATGGATCTTACTACTTCAGCATCATTTATTAAACCTTAATCTGGAAAAGCGTTGCAGGTATGAGAGAAACCTTAAGCATAAAGAGACACACATAAAGAGGCATTAAGTATGTGTGTATATATATATATATATATATATATATATATATATATATATATATATATATATATATATATGCAACTTGTTGAATACTTTAGCAGATCAGTTCAACTACAAAACAAAAACATGAAAAAATCACAGCAACCTGATGACCTGACTTGAAAACATAAACCAGCTTCTGTAAATGTATTCTCATTTGCCATCAGTATTCTGGAAGGTTAACGCTCTGCTTGGTCGCAGTGATGTATAACATGTACCGGCGTGGGACCCAGACGTCTCGGGTCCTTTATTTTGTCTCATTGATCTTTGTGCGCCGCTGCTGTGTTGCTCTTTTGGCTCATCTCTGACTGTCTCCGCGCTGCGTGGCTCACTTTCTCCTTCTCATTCAACCACCAGCTGATTGTTTCATTTTCATGAGCGCTGATCTGTCACAACTCTCTGAGACTGAGACCTGCTTCTGGCTGGGCAAGATCCTGAAACTTTTCAAAATTCTTAGGATCGATAAACCAGCCAACAAAAATGACAGAATTGTCCATTTGTGGCAAGAAGATTGAACCAGTTGCTCTGTGCTAAAACTAACGTGACGGTGGTGGATCAGCAGGTGAAGGGCTTCTCTTCCAAAATCAAGATCGAAATGATCTCCACCTTCTCCATCTTTCAAAGCGTCTTTTAGTTTAGTCAACTTTAAGTATATAGCTATAGTAACGTGATGTCAACAAGAGCGTTAGATCATTATTAGATCAGTTTTTAGCATTGGTTTCAGTGCCGGCTCAGTCAGGTGTGCTCTGATGTCCTTAGACTACTCAAAATCCTAACGTACAAGGCTCAATTACTGCTTTGAATCGCCAAACTGATCCATCTGATAGACTTGCAAATGCAACATGCTGAACTGCCTGAAAAAGACTTGATAAGGTCCCGCGGCGCCGATGGAGACACACCAAAAAAGACAAGGAGCAACAGATGCTCCAGACGTTCCCAACAGCCGACCAGCAGCTTGGCGTGTCACGGCAAACACAACTAGTAGGTTTGGCCGTAAAGAAAGACTCATGAGTTCAAGTTTGTTTTTTTTTCATTTAATTCAGTTACGCGCATGGTAACGATTCTATTATGTGAACTAATATAAAAACCATGTTCCTTCATTCATCGGTTAGACTTGGGAGTTTAGTGTTACTAAAGGTGTTTTTCTCAGTCTTCTGTGAAAAATGTTAAAAAAAACCTAAGGAAAAGGAAAAACCATATTGTTGAAAGATTGAAAAATAGAGCATGTATGCCTTCTAAACAAAAGTAGATATTGTGGAAGGCTGAAGGGTTTCATGGCTGTGGGCTGAAGCATGCAAACACTCATGCAAATGTCCAAATATTCAAATTGCATATTCTGAAGATATTCTGTTTATCAACGGTCTCGTCAACCAGTCATGTTACAGTCTTATTTTTCCCAATTTGAAAGGATATTGCTCAAGGTTCATCATCATCATTTGTGTTTATTGCCATTCTGACTTAGTGCTATTTGGGGATATTTATGATTTAAATATAAAAGTGCATAAAGCTGCTGCAGACTCACTGTCTCCCTTTTTTCTCTTTTTTTCCCCCGTGCAGCCCGAAGCCTGCACGGAGAAATAAATATGACCTTTCTCTGATGGATGTTTGTAGACTCACAGCTGGCATGTCTGTTCATTGTCCCAGAGCAGCTTATCGAAAGACAATCATTTGACTGAAGACTGGTGAAACGGATGTCAGACTGGGTCACCTTGTGGAAGTCTGTGCTTCTGTGTGTGACGCCTGCGTTTCTGATGAAACTATTATCTAATTCCTGAACATGAAGTTGTTTGATGACAGGAGGGCAGAGAGGTAATTTTACAGCTCCAGAATAGCTGCCACTGTGGCCAGAAGGCTGGCGCAAAAAAAGAAAAATAATAATGTAAGTCTGAAGCCTGTAGCCAGATCTGAACTGGAGATTGAGTGACAGAGACAGAGGGAGCAAAGTGAGGCTGTCCGAAGGAAGATGGGATCCAGAGTGATGGAGGGCCCTGATGGCTGATAACAGATGAAAGGGAAGAGAATGATAATTTCTCCCTCTTTTTTCTGCTGCTCTTTTCTGTCCTGTCACTCTTTATTTCCAGCAAATCATTGTCTCCCCTTCTCCCTGTGTCCATTTCTGTTCCGAGTTTGTCTGTCTATTCCCGCTGTGTAATCTCTGTGTAAACCCCAATCTCCCTCCCTCTTTGTTCTCTTTGCTTTCTGAGACCAACAAAATGGGCTGAGCTTATCTCATTTCCCAGCATGCTCAGGGGTCTATTGTCAATCGCCTGGGCCTACACGTGTCGCACATCAGCAGCTGTCAGACACACATTTCCTGTTCAGCAGAAACGCAAATATAAGTGTTAACTTTTTTTTGACCCAGTCCCTTGTTTTGCGATTTGTAAGGGCACTGTATCATTGTGCACGGATTTAAAGGGCCTTTTTGGTTTTTTCCCCTAATTTTTACATGTATTTTTCCATCTTGTTTGCCCTGGCCTGTCAATAACAAGATGCTGCTTTAAAAATGTTTTCTCTCTTTTTTTTCCTCACAACCCGAGTAACATGCGAGAAACCACATGTAATACAACTGTAATTTCACCTGAGGCAATTCAGACACATCTAAACTTTTAACTGATGAGAGCATCTCACAGAGGCCACCTTTTCAGGGTTCTGGACTGCAGTGACTGGAGAAAGGTACAATAACACATCAGCAGCATCCATCTCAAAAAAAGATTTGTAAACATCCTTGAAACATTCACCAAGTAAGACATAGAAGAACAGATGGAGGGGACTTCAAGGAAGTCTTTGGATATGTTGAGCCCATATACGACGAAGGATAAGTTATTATATCTCTTCAGTGTTTTTATATAATCAGTGATAAAGATCAGACAGGTATATAAACCTCTGGGCTCGACATGGCCACAACCGTCTCCGTAAATTTGCTTGGGCCTCGTTTACCAGAACTGTAGCTTTGTTTTCCGTCTGCAGTAAAAACAAAAAAAAAGTAAGTAAAGTAAGTAAATAAGTTAGTTGAAACATGTCAATTATTGATCTAAATACATGTGGAACCTGTTTATATAACTCATACAGCTTCTTGTTTTTCTGCTTACATACTAAGTTTCCTGACATACTCTACATATCGGGATCTTTTGGTATATTTTATATTTTTAATACATTTAGGTTAATTGGACAGAGAAATAAAGCTGTATATAGCTATATGTTCATATGCACACATCTGTGAATATGCAATAACACGCCGCCTCCATCTCAACCACTGAGCTGAAGTCTTGTCCCTAGTTGCGGCCTCTAATGATTCCAGGCTTTGTCTTTTATGGGAATGGCTCCTCACGTTTTATTCCTTTGACATCCTGGCCGTTTGAATCTCTGATTTTTTTACTGATACCCTAGAGTCCCACGATGGAACTGCTCAGCCAAGATGTTTTGCTTGTTTTGAGCCATATTTATATTCTTGCTAAACTCAAACACAAATTAAAGCTTTTCATTTAAGTTTTGAAGACAATTTCTTAAAGAGGTGCATACAAGAGCACATGTTCAGGATGTCAAGCAAATGAAAACTATCTACATACAACCACCATAAAAATGGGAATCAGTCACATATATTCATTTAGACTAAATGCTTTTAAGTACTTCTAATTTATCTTGCTATCATATTGATAAAAAGCCAGCTTAGAAGTATTATTTCAGTGGCGAGATGAAGACAAAAAGGTGAAGTTATGATAAAAGGCTGTAATTTCACCTGAGGCAATTCAGACGCATCTAAACTTTTAACTGATGAGAGCATCTCACAGAGGCCACAGCAGCTGTTTCCAGTAGCTCACGATTAAAACAGGAATCATAAAAGACAGGTCACCTCTCATATTCCAAGGAAAAATAAAGACATGTTTAAAGTGAGAGTGTTTCATTGACTGGAGTTGAGGAAAAAGGCCGTGCAGGTGACACTGCGCCAGGGAGGTGCATGGAGGGCCCATATATGACTCTTGCTCGATTGATGGAGTGCAAATATAACTGAAATAAAATGAATGAAAGAGGGAAATTGCACTTTGAAATAGTGATTCCATCTGTTTCTCTGGATTCACTTCATAAACGCAAAATTCAAAACCATTAGTGTTTCTGCTCATCTTGTCATTAGTCCTGCGTGCATGTGTGTGGTGTGCCGGAGCAGGTGAGGGTTGTAGGTAGCACGCAGAGTCCACGTGAGCTGACCACATGGTCTTTTCTGGGCTTCGACTTTCAATGATGATATTTTAATGCCTCCTGCTAAATTTAGCCCTGTACCACGGAGAGGGGGGGAGAAAAGGCACGGAAGTCAGGAGGTTGGTGTGAAGACACAGAAAGCATAGTGAAAAGTAAAAATGAAGGTGAAGCACACAAGGTTCGCCTCCTGCAGCTAAGGTCACTGGAGGACACAGGAAGACGCAAGAAATAAGGAATTTAGTGCCGTGATTCAGGGAAGCAAAGAGCAATTGTTCTAAGTCATTATTGATGTGAAGGTGCAGGATGCCAAATGTCTACTGGCAAGCCAGCAAGCAGGGGAGACAGCTGAAAGTCAGGAGGGAGGGAGGCAGGTGAAGAGAGAACTAATGATTTAGAGACCCGGGAAGGCAGCACTCAGATCCAATTTCATCATATTTGGATCACAGTCTAATGTTAGTTCACCTATAATTAAATTTGGGCTGTTACAGTTATTACATAATGTGTAATCAACATTTTTTTTTTTCATGAATCAGAATATTATTAAGAGTCATTTTTTGGACCAAATATTGATGTGATATATAGACAAGACAAAACATTTACTAATATAAAACAATATTAAACACTGGATGGTTCTGTGGCGTGAAGGCGCCACGGAAACGGGACACCCGTGCGATTCCCAGTGTGCAGTTGAATTTTGATTATATGCAGAAAATAACCATTTGGAAGTGTCATTTTCTTGTGACATGTGCTTATTGTTTCAAGGCGTTGTGTCTCACACAATGATAATGAAACAAACTCGAAGTGCTGCCATGGACATTACATTGCTGTGCCTAGCCCAAGTGGCAAAATACATTTAAAAAACAAACACCAAAATATTCTTATGATTGTTGTGACTGTTGCATTCAATTATGTAGAAATAACTATGTCAAATTAGATTGTTGTTCGCTTCAGATCTGCAGCTTCACATTTGGCAGAAGGCAAAAGGTAACTGCAGCTCTTTTCAGCGCTTCGACCACCTTAAATCAGCTCCAGTTCATGATACAGTCTACTGTGGAAACCTGCATTTGGACTGCTACTAGATGGGCCCCCCCAAAAAAAATAATAATAACTTTGGTGACACACTGAATTTCACAAAGAATTTCATGTAAACATTTGATAATTGCTGGCAGAAATTTGAATTTATCCAGCACCATTTTCATAGAAAACAATCTAGTTTCAACCCTTGGCATTTAGAGTTTTGGCATGTGGTGACACTAACCTCACTAATGTAATAGAAAAACAAAAATGGCATCATTTTATTAGTTTAATGTTATTATGTGATCTAAAATTAAGTAGGAGACACTCCTATCTTATCCAGCTGAAAGCCTTGCAGCTGCATCTATGATCAATGTGGCGAAGTCTGGCTGCAGCAGAACTGTAACGAGTTCAGGCCTCAGCTTCATCCAGGTGACCTTATTTTCAAAGCAGTTTGCAGGTGAAGGAAACATGACTGTACAACCCCTTTAACTTAATTATCAAAGCTCAGGTCAGACTTTAAATTCAATACACTTGCACTCGGTGTCAAAGAGGGTGACATGATTTCACTTAGAGGACTATGCCGACTGTTTGGCTCTTGACTCGTCTCTGAGTGTTTTCTGGCTGGATTTGCAGGCTAATAAGAAAGTATATGTGGGGGAGGAGGAGCGAGGCTGCTGTGTTGTTATCAGGTGGGTTGTGTAATCCAATTACTCTTTACTGGGCTATACTTTCTTTTTTTTTTTAACATTCCATCCTCACACAAGTAGAAGAGTGAGAAATGTTCCCAGTTCAAACTAAGCACCACTATTTCACACCGTAATGTTTTCATGAAATCAAATTTGATCTTTAAAAGATGCTCTGTGATCTGTTTGCAGTATATATTGTCTCTACATCAGTATTTATCACGTGTACATAAACGCTGATGATTTGTCGTTTACTGAAGTGTACGTCGTAAATGTGCATCTGCTAAAACGATTTCATGAGCAATGGATTTCAGCAGAGCGGATGTGGAGTTGTTGACCAATCAAAGGCTGTTTTCATCAGACATGTCTGCAAAAAACACATATCAATATATCTATTACGCTTTTAAATAAATTCATGTGGCCTGTGTCTTTATTTGCAATCATGTTAGATATCTCCTCAAGATATGGTGGCTTTAGTGGAGTCAGTAGAAGATTATCTCAGCATTTACAAGATTACAGGTTTAAAGCACGAGGTTGATCTCTGTTGGTAGCTCATCGATGTTTTCAAGTGAATTGCAACAAACCTAAGGAATCTCCGGCCCACATCTGGCTCCTACAACACATGCCAAAATCCAGGTTTTGGCCCAGTTCATGAACTTCAGGACATGTGTAGCCCACCAAAGCTGCAACTGAGTTTTTAAACACTTTTGGACGGAAATGTCTCACATCTTTCGAGCGCTGATATTCGCGTAGGTGAATAGATGGTAACGAGCAACAAGCAGGAGCCTTGAAGCAGTTCCTACAGGGAGCCAGCTCACTCCGAACATACATTTAACCTCGTCTCAGAGTCCTGCGAAGCGGGATATACGAGGTGAAGTGCAAATGACTGAGGAAGTTGAGACTGTGCAGTATTGCTCCCCGGAGAGGGAAGGACCTCCGTCTGCTGCAGCTGTCTCGTTGACCTTCACAGGCGTCTGAAAGGAACGTCTGCAGGTCGGTCTCGCAAAGGGCGCAATCCTTATGTGATGTGTTATACTGAGCCTACTGGCTGAAAGGAAATCTATGTTTTCACACCGATTTAAGGAGAAATGGTGCTTTGTAGCTTTTGACTTCCTAAGAATGAAAGAAATAAGTGAGTTGTCGAAACAGCACTGAGCAAGTAGAAACTGTACTCATGTTCTGTAAATTTGACACAAATGTTTTATAAGATAAAGATGTGTTAACAGTGGTCAGTCAAAGCCACTAGAAGGAGCGGTGAAACGCACCCAGTCAGCGGCTTAGTGCCAAAGATGACACGCGAAAAAATAAGCAGGATAATTGGTGGCAAGCTGCGACCGGCCTGGTTCTTAATTGACTTAATTGGATTAGATGTTAGGTTTGGTGCTCATGGCTCACCGGAAAGGCAATCTCGGAAGTTTGTTTAGGTTTGTATCACAAAATAAAAAAAATACCCGCAGGTAGTGATATATTGAGGATTTAGGAAAGAAAAATAAAATTTGAGTCTTAAAATTAGCTAATTTATCAGCAGGTACTGGTTATTGACGTGTATGATGGTTGCGTCCTTCTGCCATTTCATTTTGTTTTTCATATTTAAATCAAACATAGTTCAAAATCTTTGCTTTCAAACTAGGAGATTTTAGCTTCTGAGACTACTTGGTTGACCTTTATTTATCTTTGGAGGATTTGTTTTAATAAATTTCATTTTCGATTTTTCGCCTCGTTTCCCAAATGCAGCTGTTATTACAGCTGCGATAGCCGCAGTTATAAATGCTCTCTGCTTGTTTGTTTGTGTCTCTGGGGGAAAGGGAAAGTACTTTAATATTACCTGCCCTAGTCGGGTATTTTAATCCAGTCTGCTAGGGCTGACACTGGTTTTTCGCCCCACCCCCCCACGAGACCTGGCTCCCGCTCACAAAACTGGAAAATTTCACTAAAGGGCCAACCAGGTCCGTTATAAAGTCACATATGTGATTAATTCAGAGTAAGACTATAAAATGAATGGTGACAATAGTACACAGCAGCTGCTTTTGTGCTCGATCGCATGCTTCAATTTATGACTAGCTGCTATGATCCCAATGACCCTTTTTCTTTCAAGCAGGAAAGAGCTTACTTGAAATTAACTTGATGATAATTGAAAATAATAAATAACAACAAAGATAAAATCGTTCCACACTTGTACGCCGTACCTGGGTCCGCACCTTAAGAAAACTGAGCTGTCACCGACGACAAACAACAACTACTACGTTTTCACCAAACTAAACAAATAAAAGAGGTAATTACTAATTGTCCCTCTGCATTTTAGACATGTATTCATGTTATAACTCAAACGTGAATGTGCTTTGTTTCGCGCTGTCAGCGTTAAGATCCGTCTTGTGTTACACAAGGAAAAGAAAACCGAATGAGAAGGTCACTTTCTGTGGAAAACCTATTATGTGATAATAGTAAATGTTGCTGGCATTTGGTAAAGCTTTAATTATGCGTTCCTCTTTGAATGTATATTTCATTAGATGTACATATTGTTCTTTGGATATGAATACATAACCTATCATTTAGTCTCCCAATTGGATGCCGTATTGATCTGCGCTTCAAAGAGCAGTGGGGATTTGTCTGGTCGCAGGCCAGTGGGAGGTAAAGAGGATTGAGGAGAGGGTTTTGATGTCGTATGTTGTTTTAAAGCAATTTGAAATTGTTGAAAAACAATTTAATCACTAAACGTGTACAATCATTGAGCTCTCGCTTAGGACCAACATCCTAACACTGGGTCAGGCCACCCTTTCATCTCAAATAGCCACTGATCCAAATGAAACGCTGGAAGTCTGCTTTAAAATTCTGCTCTTCATGATTGAATCACATTATTTCTGCAGCTTTTGTAGATCTTGGCATTCACACTGTGAAGCTCTGTTCTACTGCATCCTGACGGTTGCAGAACTGGATCTAGATGTGGCAATTAGGACGTTCACTGAAACTCCATGCTGTGGTCATGAAATCGCTTTTCTTTTCGACATCTTGCATTCTCATGGTGGGAGAGACCATTAGAAGACGGTAATCTGTGACCTTTAAGGGAAGCACATGATGAGGAGCGTGTAGCCAGGCTGTTGAGATGAACTGCCATCAAGAAAACACTCCTCACACTATTAAACCGCTACAGTCCTGACTGTTGACACAAGGCAGGTCATGAAATCTAGGCTGCGGTTGGCTCTGACCTACCATCTACAGCCTCATCAAAAATACAGATTCAGCAGGATAGTGGAGTTGGCTGTTGTCTTTCTGTCAGCAGAAAACCAAACTACTACTAACCCGAGAAAATGTTGTGGGGAGAAAAATAAAATCAACATTACGTTGAAACCTGCTGCTAACCAGGCCATTTACATTATGTAGCATCCAAACGCGTGATTGAGAATATTGAGCGTCATGAGGTTGTTTTGTTATGATGTGGCATATAAATTAGTGTGTAAAGATGTTCCTTAAAGTGTTTGATGTGTGTATATAGAAAGTAAAGTAAGGTCTTAAAGAGCGACATATCACTGTTTTCTCCTTGAGACCATTTATTTGCGTGTTTAAAGTCTCAGCTCATGAATTCTGATGTGATACAATGCTCTAACATTTCACAGTAGAATCAACTAGTCTCCACATCTTTATCTCTATTCAGCTTCCAGCTTCTGCGAACTTCGCTGTAAAAAAAGATTGAAATTGGAACTTTTGTACTGTATCTATGTAATTTATTTGACTATAGCATGTCACAGACATTTCATTAAGATACTACTGCATCATAATATGTGCATTCCATTACGAGGAGTTCTGGGTAGTTTTTTTCAGGGGTTGATTGACGTATCTTCATTACCAGTAACGACCCTGCAAAAGGTCCTCCGGCCCTAGGACTGAGGGGGGGCTTGGCCGTGTTAGAGGGTTCCGCCGGTGGTTTGACCCGGAATTCCCGACAGTGAAGGTGAAACTTTAAAGGCGACAGCAAAGTGCACTTTGTGTCGCCTTTAAAGTTTCACGGCAGAAGTTGAGACATTTGCAGTTTGCAATTATAACCACTCGATATCAGTGCAATCCAAAATTCTGGACTTCTGTAGGCAAGGCAAGTTTATTCATATAGCACAATTCAACAACAAGGTGATTCAAAGGGATTCACAGAGACGTTAAAACATCACATGAACAAAAAGCACGATTTAAAGTGTAAACAACAGAAAGAAAGAAAAAAGAACCTCCCATCCAAGGGGCTAGCACCAACGGCTGCTTATCAAACTGCCTGTAAGCAGTTGGCTGGCGCTACGACCAGTCAGAGCAACGAACCAGCGGACGTATTCAGACCTTGCATGACCTACATCTACCTTGCAGGGAAATGGACCATCTTCTGCTCATTTTCAAAATAAAGTCCAAATCTTAAATAGTCGGCGCTACAGCTGCAGGCATCTACACCGGCTTGCATCCAGATTGCGGTCTCTGCTCTGTCGTCATTCTCTTAAGTCCACCCAGAGACTCTCTGCAAGGACCAGACTGATTTGCTTGGCTTCCCAAGACTTTTGGCCATATTAATAAGCTAAACAGACGGTAGCTAGACGTACCCGCAAAGCAAGTTTAAATCTGGACAAACGATACGTCTAGATTCTAGATACATTCTTTTGAGCTAATACCAGAGATTAAAGATTTCTGTCGCTACAATGAATTGCCATTAATTGCTGTCATGTTTGACATCAATAAAACTGGATTTAGGGGTGGGGGGCACTTTATTTGGCCTCCATATTTGTAACAAATAATCTCAATAGTTGTTTTTTTTTGGTTTGTTTTAATGCGCTGTGCCTAATAATGTTATTCACGGCTTCCTTCACAATACTGACTCAACAACATGTAGCTTTTTTGGAGCTTTGCTGTAACTCTTGGCTTGTTTGTTCATTAGTAATACAACAGGGTATCATTAGCCCTTTTTAATATCCATCCATCCCTTTTCTATACCCGCTTTATCCTTTGCAGGTCCCGGGGTCTGCCGGAGCCCATCCCGACTCATTACAGGCGAGAGGCGGGGTGGTTCCACACCCTGGACAGGTCGCCAGTCTGTCACATACAGAGAAAACAAAACCAGATCATTTACCAGACAGCTGATAACTTAAGGAGGCCAGACTTGGATCCAAGCCGTTGTCTTTACGGGCATCAGAATTAGGCTGACATATTAGGCGACTGTTTGTTTCTGCCAGCGCACTATAAATAATGATGCTGTTTTTTTATTCCACACCCGAACTGGCAGTGACCTTTTAAGGCCGGGCGATAGTCTTCTCCTCAGCTGTTTTCACATGGTTCTACAAAGCTCTATATTTATTATTATTATATGAAAAGAAGAACAGTGAACAGCTTATGACTTCGCCTGGAAAATAACGTTCAATCTAAAAGTCTTTCACTTTAATCCCTGTAATTCTTAAACTTGACTTCTGTGTACATCTTAGAAATAATTTCTATTTTTGAAGTCACTGTAAGTTTTCTCTTTGTAATAGCATCATTCTGTTTATTCTCACTGTTATGCGGGAATGTAAATATGGAGAAAAACAAGGTTGGATTCACCATCTAACATAATAGGCTTTTCAAGTGTATTATTTTGAGGAAAATGCGTGTTGACGTTGCACTTTGTGGAGTGACATGGCATTGCATGTGTTTCCTTTGCTGTCATGACAGCACAATGTCAGGGGAATAAAATTATTTTTCAAAGCCTTACATGCAGACCATTCAAGACAGCATAAGTGCTGACATTCACAAAGTAGAATAGAGAGCGTAAACATATTCAGAGGTGGGTTTTTATGTAACAGAAGCAAAGACTAGCTCCTTCATCTCGAAATGCCTCCTGTTCCCTTTTTTTATCACCACAAGCAGTCGGTACCCCCACTTTATCTGCTGTGTAATGCACCAAATCACTCGCCCTGCTGCTCTCTGCTGCGTTTGATCCGCTGTCTGAAATTGTCAGTGTTTTTGGTGCGCACTGATTCGTCTTCCTCTGTGTGTGTGCGCCTTGCCACCTTAGATGATGTTTTGGCGAGGGATGCTGGCGAGTGTGTGATCTGTCTAGAGGAACTGCAGCAAGGGGACACCATAGCCAGACTGCCGTGCCTCTGCATCTACCACAAAAGGTGAATGACGTTCACACACACACACACACACACACACACACACACACACACACACACACACACACACACAGGTTCGCTGCCTCTTACAGAATTATGCACTTCTTCTAATTAAACCTGCTCACAGCTCTCCAGTAAAGACTTAAAGATCGATGGCACTACTTGCCTTTTAATGTGGAGGTTATATACAGTGTATCAGTGGATAATAAAGGGGCTCCGTGGAGCATTTCTAACACTTGAATATCACTGTCAGATTAGGCAGATATCTTGGGAAAATGAGCACAAACAAATGAGGCAGGAGACAACTGATATCTGCTGGAGCTTCTCAAAAACTCTTACAGAGAGGTGTGCGTTACTCTCAGGGTTACTGCTCCGTCTTACAAGACTAACCAAATGTTTTCGGGGTTTTTTTCCTCCAAGCGAAATAAGTAGGGAAAGAACACACCCAAAAATAGCCATTGCTTTTAGAGTTTAGATATTTAGATTTTGCGTGCCATTTCAACACAAGGCTGGAAAATTAACTGACAAAAGGACCAACAGCCTCTGGGTTAATGTCTGCATAGTTAATCTAATTAAATATACACACACGTGACACTTTATTAGGTACACCTTGTATATATGATAAAGTGTATGGTGTAGGAGAGTTGGAAATGCTTCTTTGTTGTTGTTTTTTTGGTTGTTTTTTTAGCCCGTCATATGTAAGATAATTCATAACTCACTAGCATTTATTTTGTTTTAATCAGTTATAGATCATTCTATTATTTAGTGAGCGTAGGAAGTTTACCAAAATAGTGAAATAAACTTATCTTTAATCGTTGAGGCCAAATCTCAATAAGCTTGAATTGTTTTCTTGTATCTGACCAACAATCAGAAATCCCTCAAGTCAGTTACAAAAAAAAAACAACAACCAGGGAACAGCAGACTAGTGATTGAGGAAGTCTTTAACCCTTCCCTTCATTTTGATGGATAGCTTAATAAAAGGTCCATCAGTATGTATACCTGTTTAACATTTTAATTTGCATAGTTATTGCTACACTCTGTCTCACTGCAACTGAAACTTCATATGTATTTGGCTATTTTTGTATTCATTCAGTGAATCTCTTCTAGCTTTCACCCATTGACAAATACAGTCCATTAACTCTAAAAAATAGCTAATTAATTATGCATACTCGCCCCCAACTGGACATAATAGTCAACTACAGGGGGTCCACATGGACATTGTTGTAGTACATATTCCTGTTTCCTGATCTGTGAAACGGAATTATACCACTCCTGATACAGATTTCTTTTTTCTAATGGCTTAAATAATTGATTTAGGAGATTTCCTGTTTGACGGGAGTGATATTTTTGACCTTGAAAGTAACTTGGTGATCGCCTGAGGTTTTTCTGTTTCCGAAAGAAAGATCCTTGTGCTCCGCGTCAAACAGCAACAGTCTTTCCTCTCAGAGTAGAAATTTTCAATCGTAGATTAAAGCCTTGTCTGACTGCAACTATAATATCTATATTTCATTTATAAGTTGTCCAAAAATACAGATATCTTTCCATAAATACATATAAAACTTAAACAACTAATTACAACTTATTAAACGTTTAAAAACAAATATTTCA
>CM026199.1:7309766-7564766 GCA_014839995.1 Xenentodon cancila
TCTGCTGGTATGAAAGTTCCCAACGTAAACTAGTGTGCAATAAAATACAGCCTTATCAAAGTACTCATGTATACCTGCTCTTATGTGTTTGAACTCCAATGGTCCTCCTTTTTTGTTATTGTTGTCATCTGGTTTCCAAATTAAAAAATAATGAGCTCAAATGTGGGAAAAAAAAACATCAGAGCTGCTAAGAATAATGGAGAAACTCTTAACTATCCCAACAATGATTCATGATACCCAAATAAAGAGATCATTCCATCATATTATTAGTATTTTTTCTGTATGTTTCATGGGCATCACTAGGTTTCTTCCTCCTATTTTGTAATAAATTTAAAAGTGCAAACTAGGTACGTCGTGCTACTAGATCTTTGTCTTCCCAAGAAACAATTTACGTTCAGACCATCACACACAAACCTTGCATTGATGCATATTTTTTATCTTTATATTTTTTCTTGAAATCTGGGTAAAAATGAATAACAGCTTAGACTCAACAAAGGCCTTCAGCAGTTTAAATGTTGCCTGCTGCAGCCTTGTTTTGTGTCACACAGAGTTTTAAAAACTTGGTTGTTTGAATCAGATTTTATTTACTGACACTCTACAGTCACACGATGAAGCTTTATAAGATAAAGAGAATAGAAAGGACACATTTAAAAGAAATAGGCGTAAAAGTTATACATACACTTAAAACTAAACAGTTTTTTTGTTCCACTCCTAATGAAACACAAATAAGAACTATATTTACCACAGTGACAGAAGTAAAGCATCATCTGTCTCTGGCACTTTCTTGTAATGTAGTAAACTTGCTCTGGGGCTCCAACCACCACCACCACCACCCTTCGCTCTGGTTTTTTTTTACATCTCTTCTATGCATGTAGGTTACCATAGCAACCATGTGGCTCAGGGATCATCAGCATCGACACACAGATCTGATCTCATCAGTTGTAATATATAATGTAAACAGTCAGACAGAAAGATCAGACTCTGACTTGACATGTTGAAAATACGGTTGGGACTGTCAGTGTAAACATTGCCAGAGCGGATCGTGGAGCTGACGCATGGATCTTACTACTTCAGCATCATTTATTAAACCTTAATCTGGAAAAGCGTTGCAGGTATGAGAGAAACCTTAAGCATAAAGAGACACACATAAAGAGGCATTAAGTATGTGTGTATATATATATATATATATATATATATATATATATATATATATATATATGCAACTTGTTGAATACTTTAGCAGATCAGTTCAACTACAAAACAAAAACATGAAAAAATCACAGCAACCTGATGACCTGACTTGAAAACATAAACCAGCTTCTGTAAATGTATTCTCATTTGCCATCAGTATTCTGGAAGGTTAACGCTCTGCTTGGTCGCAGTGATGTATAACATGTACCGGCGTGGGACCCAGACGTCTCGGGTCCTTTATTTTGTCTCATTGATCTTTGTGCGCCGCTGCTGTGTTGCTCTTTTGGCTCATCTCTGACTGTCTCCGCGCTGCGTGGCTCACTTTCTCCTTCTCATTCAACCACCAGCTGATTGTTTCATTTTCATGAGCGCTGATCTGTCACAACTCTCTGAGACTGAGACCTGCTTCTGGCTGGGCAAGATCCTGAAACTTTTCAAAATTCTTAGGATCGATAAACCAGCCAACAAAAATGACAGAATTGTCCATTTGTGGCAAGAAGATTGAACCAGTTGCTCTGTGCTAAAACTAACGTGACGGTGGTGGATCAGCAGGTGAAGGGCTTCTCTTCCAAAATCAAGATCGAAATGATCTCCACCTTCTCCATCTTTCAAAGCGTCTTTTAGTTTAGTCAACTTTAAGTATATAGCTATAGTAACGTGATGTCAACAAGAGCGTTAGATCATTATTAGATCAGTTTTTAGCATTGGTTTCAGTGCCGGCTCAGTCAGGTGTGCTCTGATGTCCTTAGACTACTCAAAATCCTAACGTACAAGGCTCAATTACTGCTTTGAATCGCCAAACTGATCCATCTGATAGACTTGCAAATGCAACATGCTGAACTGCCTGAAAAAGACTTGATAAGGTCCCGCGGCGCCGATGGAGACCACCAAAAAAGACAAGGAGCAACAGATGCTCCAGACGTTCCCAACAGCCGACCAGCAGCTTGGCGTGTCACGGCAAACACAACTAGTAGGTTTGGCCGTAAAGAAAGACTCATGAGTTCAAGTTTGTTTTTTTTTCATTTAATTCAGTTACGCGCATGGTAACGATTCTATTATGTGAACTAATATAAAAACCATGTTCCTTCATTCATCGGTTAGACTTGGGAGTTTAGTGTTACTAAAGGTGTTTTTCTCAGTCTTCTGTGAAAAATGTTAAAAAAAAACCTAAGGAAAAGGAAAAACCATATTGTTGAAAGATTGAAAAATAGAGCATGTATGCCTTCTAAACAAAAGTAGATATTGTGGAAGGCTGAAGGGTTTCATGGCTGTGGGCTGAAGCATGCAAACACTCATGCAAATGTCCAAATATTCAAATTGCATATTCTGAAGATATTCTGTTTATCAACGGTCTCGTCAACCAGTCATGTTACAGTCTTATTTTTCCCAATTTGAAAGGATATTGCTCAAGGTTCATCATCATCATTTGTGTTTATTGCCATTCTGACTTAGTGCTATTTGGGGATATTTATGATTTAAATATAAAAGTGCATAAAGCTGCTGCAGACTCACTGTCTCCCTTTTTTCTCTTTTTTTCCCCCGTGCAGCCCGAAGCCTGCACGGAGAAATAAATATGACCTTTCTCTGATGGATGTTTGTAGACTCACAGCTGGCATGTCTGTTCATTGTCCCAGAGCAGCTTATCGAAAGACAATCATTTGACTGAAGACTGGTGAAACGGATGTCAGACTGGGTCACCTTGTGGAAGTCTGTGCTTCTGTGTGTGACGCCTGCGTTTCTGATGAAACTATTATCTAATTCCTGAACATGAAGTTGTTTGATGACAGGAGGGCAGAGAGGTAATTTTACAGCTCCAAATAGCTGCCACTGTGGCCAGAAGGCTGGCGCAAAAAAAGAAAAATAATAATGTAAGTCTGAAGCCTGTAGCCAGATCTGAACTGGAGATTGAGTGACAGAGACAGAGGGAGCAAAGTGAGGCTGTCCGAAGGAAGATGGGATCCAGAGTGATGGAGGGCCCTGATGGCTGATAACAGATGAAAGGGAAGAGAATGATAATTTCTCCCTCTTTTTTCTGCTGCTCTTTTCTGTCCTGTCACTCTTTATTTCCAGCAAATCATTGTCTCCCCTTCTCCCTGTGTCCATTTCTGTTCCGAGTTTGTCTGTCTATTCCCGCTGTGTAATCTCTGTGTAAACCCCAATCTCCCTCCCTCTTTGTTCTCTTTGCTTTCTGAGACCAACAAAATGGGCTGAGCTTATCTCATTTCCCAGCATGCTCAGGGGTCTATTGTCAATCGCCTGGGCCTACACGTGTCGCACATCAGCAGCTGTCAGACACACATTTCCTGTTCAGCAGAAACGCAAATATAAGTGTTAACTTTTTTTTGACCCAGTCCCTTGTTTTGCGATTTGTAAGGGCACTGTATCATTGTGCACGGATTTAAAGGGCCTTTTTGGTTTTTTCCCCTAATTTTTACATGTATTTTTCCATCTTGTTTGCCCTGGCCTGTCAATAACAAGATGCTGCTTTAAAAATGTTTTCTCTCTTTTTTTTCCTCACAACCCGAGTAACATGCGAGAAACCACATGTAATACAACTGTAATTTCACCTGAGGCAATTCAGACACATCTAAACTTTTAACTGATGAGAGCATCTCACAGAGGCCACCTTTTCAGGGTTCTGGACTGCAGTGACTGGAGAAAGGTACAATAACACATCAGCAGCATCCATCTCAAAAAAAGATTTGTAAACATCCTTGAAACATTCACCAAGTAAGACATAGAAGAACAGATGGAGGGGACTTCAAGGAAGTCTTTGGATATGTTGAGCCCATATACGACGAAGGATAAGTTATTATATCTCTTCAGTGTTTTTATATAATCAGTGATAAAGATCAGACAGGTATATAAACCTCTGGGCTCGACATGGCCACAACCGTCTCCGTAAATTTGCTTGGGCCTCGTTTACCAGAACTGTAGCTTTGTTTTCCGTCTGCAGTAAAAACAAAAAAAAAGTAAGTAAAGTAAGTAAATAAGTTAGTTGAAACATGTCAATTATTGATCTAAATACATGTGGAACCTGTTTATATAACTCATACAGCTTCTTGTTTTTCTGCTTACATACTAAGTTTCCTGACATACTCTACATATCGGGATCTTTTGGTATATTTTATATTTTTAATACATTTAGGTTAATTGGACAGAGAAATAAAGCTGTATATAGCTATATGTTCATATGCACACATCTGTGAATATGCAATAACACGCCGCCTCCATCTCAACCACTGAGCTGAAGTCTTGTCCCTAGTTGCGGCCTCTAATGATTCCAGGCTTTGTCTTTTATGGGAATGGCTCCTCACGTTTTATTCCTTTGACATCCTGGCCGTTTGAATCTTTGATTTTTTTACTGATACCCTAGAGTCCCACGATGGAACTGCTCAGCCAAGATGTTTTGCTTGTTTTGAGCCATATTTATATTCTTGCTAAACTCAAACACAAATTAAAGCTTTTCATTTAAGTTTTGAAGACAATTTCTTAAAGAGGTGCATACAAGAGCACATGTTCAGGATGTCAAGCAAATGAAAACTATCTACATACAACCACCATAAAAATGGGAATCAGTCACATATATTCATTTAGACTAAATGCTTTTAAGTACTTCTAATTTATCTTGCTATCATATTGATAAAAAGCCAGCTTAGAAGTATTATTTCAGTGGCGAGATGAAGACAAAAAGGTGAAGTTATGATAAAAGGCTGTAATTTCACCTGAGGCAATTCAGACGCATCTAAACTTTTAACTGATGAGAGCATCTCACAGAGGCCACAGCAGCTGTTTCCAGTAGCTCACGATTAAAACAGGAATCATAAAAGACAGGTCACCTCTCATATTCCAAGGAAAAATAAAGACATGTTTAAAGTGAGAGTGTTTCATTGACTGGAGTTGAGGAAAAAGGCCGTGCAGGTGACACTGCGCCAGGGAGGTGCATGGAGGGCCCATATATGACTCTTGCTCGATTGATGGAGTGCAAATATAACTGAAATAAAATGAATGAAAGAGGGAAATTGCACTTTGAAATAGTGATTCCATCTGTTTCTCTGGATTCACTTCATAAACGCAAAATTCAAAACCATTAGTGTTTCTGCTCATCTTGTCATTAGTCCTGCGTGCATGTGTGTGGTGTGCCGGAGCAGGTGAGGGTTGTAGGTAGCACGCAGAGTCCACGTGAGCTGACCACATGGTCTTTTCTGGGCTTCGACTTTCAATGATGATATTTTAATGCCTCCTGCTAAATTTAGCCCTGTACCACGGAGAGGGGGGGAGAAAAGGCACGGAAGTCAGGAGGTTGGTGTGAAGACACAGAAAGCATAGTGAAAAGTAAAAATGAAGGTGAAGCACACAAGGTTCGCCTCCTGCAGCTAAGGTCACTGGAGGACACAGGAAGACGCAAGAAATAAGGAATTTAGTGCCGTGATTCAGGGAAGCAAAGAGCAATTGTTCTAAGTCATTATTGATGTGAAGGTGCAGGATGCCAAATGTCTACTGGCAAGCCAGCAAGCAGGGGAGACAGCTGAAAGTCAGGAGGGAGGGAGGCAGGTGAAGAGAGAACTAATGATTTAGAGACCCGGGAAGGCAGCACTCAGATCCAATTTCATCATATTTGGATCACAGTCTAATGTTAGTTCACCTATAATTAAATTTGGGCTGTTACAGTTATTACATAATGTGTAATCAACATTTTTTTTTTTCATGAATCAGAATATTATTAAGAGTCATTTTTTGGACCAAATATTGATGTGATATATAAGACAAGACAAAACATTTACTAATATAAAACAATATTAAACACTGGATGGTTCTGTGGCGTGAAGGCGCCACGGAAACGGGACACCCGTGCGATTCCAGTGTGCAGTTGAATTTTGATTATATGCAGAAAATAACCATTTGGAAGTGTCATTTTCTTGTGACATGTGCTTATTGTTTCAAGGCGTTGTGTCTCACACAATGATAATGAAACAAACTCGAAGTGCTGCCATGGACATTACATTGCTGTGCCTAGCCCAAGTGGCAAAATACATTTAAAAAACAAACACCAAAATATTCTTATGATTGTTGTGACTGTTGCATTCAATTATGTAGAAATAACTATGTCAAATTAGATTGTTGTTCGCTTCAGATCTGCAGCTTCACATTTGGCAGAAGGCAAAAAGGTAACTGCAGCTCTTTTCAGCGCTTCGACCACCTTAAATCAGCTCCAGTTCATGATACAGTCTACTGTGGAAACCTGCATTTGGACTGCTACTAGATGGGCCCCCCCAAAAAAAAATAATAATAACTTTGGTGACACACTGAATTTCACAAAGAATTTCATGTAAACATTTTGATAATTGCTGGCAGAAATTTGAATTTATCCAGCACCATTTTCATAGAAAACAATCTAGTTTCAACCCTTGGCATTTAGAGTTTTGGCATGTGGTGACACTAACCTCACTAATGTAATAGAAAAACAAAAATGGCATCATTTTATTAGTTTAATGTTATTATGTGATCTAAAATTAAGTAGGAGACACTCCTATCTTATCCAGCTGAAAGCCTTGCAGCTGCATCTATGATCAATGTGGCGAAGTCTGGCTGCAGCAGAACTGTAACGAGTTCAGGCCTCAGCTTCATCCAGGTGACCTTATTTTCAAAGCAGTTTGCAGGTGAAGGAAACATGACTGTACAACCCCTTTTAACTTAATTATCAAAGCTCAGGTCAGACTTTAAATTCAATACACTTGCACTCGGTGTCAAAGAGGTGACATGATTTCACTTAGAGGACTATGCCGACTGTTTGGCTCTTGACTCGTCTCTGAGTGTTTTCTGGCTGGATTTGCAGGCTAATAAGAAAGTATATGTGGGGGGAGGAGGAGCGAGGCTGTGCTGTGTTGTTATCAGGTGGGTTGTGTAATCCAATTACTCTTTACTGGGCTATACTTTCTTTTTTTTTTTAACATTCCATCCTCACACAAGTAGAAGAGTGAGAAATGTTCCCAGTTCAAACTAAGCACCACTATTTCACACCGTAATGTTTTCATGAAATCAAATTTGATCTTTAAAAGATGCTCTGTGATCTGTTTGCAGTATATATTGTCTCTACATCAGTATTTATCACGTGTACATAAACGCTGATGATTTGTCGTTTACTGAAGTGTACGTCGTAAATGTGCATCTGCTAAACGATTCATGAGCAATGGATTTCAGCAGCAGAGCGGATGTGGAGTTGTTTGGACCAATCAAAGGCTGTTTTCATCAGACATGTCTGCAAAAAACACATTATCAATATATCTATTACGCTTTTAAATAAATTCATGTGGCCTGTGTCTTTATTTGCAATCATGTTAGATATCTCCTCAAGATATGGTGGCTTAGTGGAGTCAGTAGAAGATTATCTCAGCATTTACAAGATTACAGGTTTAAAAGCACGAGGTTGATCTCTGTTGGTAGCTCATCGATGTTTTCAAGTGAATTGCAACAAACCATCAGGAATCTCCGGCCCACATCTGGCTCCTTACAACACTGCCAAAATCCAGGTTTGGCCCAGTTCATGAACTTCAGGAATGTGTAGCCCACCAAAGCTGCAACTGAGTTTTTAAACACTTTTGGACGGAAATGTCTCACATCTTTCGAGCGCTGATTTCGCGTAGGTGAATAGAGGTAACGAGCAACAAGCAGGAGCCTTGAAGCAGTTCCTACAGGGAGCCAGCTTCACTCCGAACATACATTTATACTCGTCTTCAGAGTTCCTGCGAAGCGGGGATATACGAGGTGAAGTGCAAATGACTGAGGAAGTTGAGACGGTGCAGTATTGCTCCCCGGAGAGGGAAGGACCTCCGTCTGCTGCAGCTGTCTCGTTGACCTTCACAGGCGTCTGAAAGGAAAGTCTGCAGGTCGGTCTCAGCAAAGGGCGCAATCCTTATGTGATGTGTATAATGAGCCCTACTGGCTGAAAGGAAATCTATGTTTTCACACCGATTAAGGAGAAATGGTGCTTGTAGCTTTTGACTTCCTAAGAATGAAGAAATAAGTGAGTTTGTCGAAACAGCACTGAGCAAGTAGAAACTGTACTCATGTTTCTGTAATTTGACACAAATGTTTTATAAGATAAAGATGTGTTAACAGTGGTCAGTCAAAGCCACTAGAAGGAGCGGTGAAACGCACCCAGTCAGCGGCTTAGTGCCAAAGATGACACGCGAAAAAATAAGCAGGATAATGGTGGCAAGCTGCGACCGGCCTGGTTACTTAATTGACTTAATTGGATTAGATGTTAGGTTTGGTGCTCATGGCTCACCGGAAGGCAATCTCGGAAGTTTGTTTAGGTTTGTATCACAAAATAAAAAATACCCGCAGTAGTGATATATTGAGGATTTAGGAAAGAAAAATAAATTTGAGTCTTAAAATTAGCTAATTTATCAAGCAGGTACTGGTATTGACGTGTATGATGGTTGCGTCCTTCTGCCATTTCATTTTGTTTTTCATATTTAAATCAAACATAGTTCAAAATCTTTGCTTTCAAACTAGGAGATTTTAGCTTCTGAGACTACTTGGTTGACCTTTATTTATCTTTGGAGGATTTGTTTTAATAAAATTTCATTTTCGATTTTTCGCTCGTTTCCCAAATGCAGCTGTTATTACAGCTGCGATAGCCCGCAGTTATAAATGCTCTCTGCTTGTTTGTTTGTGTCTCTGGGGGAAAGGGAAGTACTTTAATATTACCTGCCATAGTCGGGTATTTTAATCCAGTCTGCATGGGCTGACACTTTTTCGCCCCACCCCCCCACGAGACCTGGCTCCCGCTCACAAACTGGAAAATTTCACTAAAGGGCCAACAGGTCCGTTATAAAGTCACATATGTGATTAATTCAGAGTAAGACTATAAAATGAATGGTGACAATAGTACACAGCAGCTGCTTTTGTGCTCGATCGCATGCTTCAATTTTATGACTAGCTGCTATGATCCCAATGACCCTTTTTCTTTCAAGCAGGAAAGAGCTTACTTGAAATTAACTTGATGATAATTGAAAATAATAAATAACAACAAAGATAAAAATCGTTCCACACTTGTACGCCCGTACCTGGGTCCGGACCTTTAAGAAAACTGAGCTGTCACCGACGACAAACAACAACTACGTTTTCACCAAACTAAACAAATAAAAGAGGTAATTACTAAATTGTCCCTCTGCATTTTAGACATGTATTCATGTTATAACTCAAACGTGAATGTGCTTTGTTTCGCGCTGTCAGCGTTAAGATCCGTCTTGTGTTACACAAGGAAAAGAAACCGAATGAGAAGGTCACTTTCTGTGGAAAACCTATTATGGATAATAGTAAATGTTGCTGGCATTTGGTAAAGCTTTAATTATGCGTTCTTCTTTGAAATGTATATTTCATTAGATGTACATATTGTTCTTTGGATATGAATACATAACCTATCATTTAGTCTCCAAATTGGATGCCGTATTGATCTGCGCTTCAAAGAGCAGTGGGGATTTGTCTGGTCGCAGGCCAGTGGGAGGTAAAGAGGATTGAGGAGAGGGGTTTTGATGTCGTATGTTGTTTTAAAGCAATTTGAAATTGTTGAAAAACAATTTAATCACTAAACTGTGTACAATCATTGAGCTCTCGCTTAGGACCAACATCCTAACACTGGGTCAGGCCACCCTTTCATCTCAAATAGCCACTGATCCAAATGAAACGCTGGAAGTCTGCTTTTAAAATTCTGCTCTTCATGATTGAATCACATTATTTCTGCAGCTTTTGTAGCTCTGCATTCACACTGTGAAGCTCTGTTCTACTGCATCCTGAAGGTTGCAGAACTGGATCTAGATGTGGCAATTAGGACGTTCACTGAAATCCATGCTGTGGTCATGAAATCGCTTTTCTTTTCGACATCTTGCATTCTCATGGTGGGAGAGACCATTAGAAGACGGTAATCTGTGACCTTTAAGGGAAGCACATGATGAGGAGCGTGTAGCCAGGCTGTTGAGATGAACTGCCATCAAGAAAACATTCCTCACACTATTAAACCGCTACAGTCCTGACTGTTGACACAAGGCAGGTCATAAAATCTAGGCTGCGGTTGGCTCTGACCTACCATCTACAGCCTCATCAAAAATACAGATTCAGCAGGATAGTGGAGTTGGCTGTTGTCTTTCTGTCAGCAGAAAACCAAACTACTACTAACCCAGAAAATGTTGTGGGGAGAAAAATAAAATCAACATTACGTGAAACCTGCTGCTAACAGCCATTTACATTATGTAGCATCCAAACGCGTGATGAGAATATTGAGCGTCATGAGGTTGTTTTGTTATGATGTGGCATAAATTAGTGTGTAAAGATGTTCCTTAAAGTGTTTGATGTGTGTATATAGAAAGTAAAGTAAGGTCTTAAAGAGGACATATCACTGTTTCTCCTTGAGACCATTTATTTGCGTGTTTAAAGTCTCAGCTCATGAATTCTGATGTGATACAATGCTCTAACATTTCACAGTAGAATCAACTAGTCTCCACATCTTTATCTCTATTCAGCTTCCAGCTTCTGCGAACTTCGCTGTAAAAAAAAGATTGAAATTGGAACTTTTGTACTGTATCTATGTAATTTATTTTGACTATAGCATGTCACAGACATTTCATTAAGACTACTACTGCATCATAATATGTGCATTTCCATTACGAGGAGTTCTGGGTAGTTTTTTTCAGGGGTTTGATTGACGTATCTTCATTACCAGTAACGACCCTGCAAAAGGTCCTCCGGCCCTAGGGACTGAGGGGGGGCTTGGCCGTGTTAGAGGGTTCCCGCCGGGTGGTTTGACCCGGAATTCCCGACAGTGAAGGTGAAACTTTAAAGGCGACACAAAGTGCACTTTGTGTCGCCTTTAAAGTTTCACGGCAGAAGTGAGACATTTGCAGTTTGCAATTTATACCACTCGATATCAGTCCATCCAAAATTCTGGACTTCTGTAGGCAAGGCAAGTTTATTCATATAGCACAATTCAACAACAAGGTGATTCAAAGTGATTCACAGAGACGTTAAAACATCACATGAACAAAAAGCACGATTTAAAGTGTAAACAACAGAAAGAAAGAAAAAAGAACCTCCCCATCCAAGGGGCAGCACCAACGGCTGCTTATCAAACTGCCTGTAAGCAGTTGGCTGGCGCTACGACCAGTCAGAGCAACGAACCAGCGGACGTATTCAGACCTTGCATGACCTACATCTACCTTGCATGGAAATGGACCATCTTCTGCTCATTTTTCAAAATAAAGTCCAAATCTTAAATAGTCGGCGCTACAGCTGCAGGCATCTACACCGCTTGCATCCAGATTGCGTCTCTGCTCTGTCGTCATTCTCTTAAGTCCACCCAGAGACTCTCTCTGCAAGGACAGACTGATTTGATTGGCTTCCCAAGACTTTTGGCCATATTTAATAAGCTTAAACAGACGGTAGCTAGACGTACCCGCAAAGCAAGTTTAAATCTGCAAACAGTACGTCTAGATTTCTAGACTACATTCTTTTGAGCTAATACCAGAGATTAAAGATTTCTGTCGCTACAATGAATTTCCATTAATTGCTGTCATGTTTGACATCAATAAAACTTGGATTTAGGGGTGGGGGGCACTTTATTTGGCCTCCATATTTGTAACAAATAATCTCAAATAGTTGTTTTTTTTTGGTTTGTTTTAATGCGCTGTGCCTAATAATGTTATTCACGGCTTCCTTCACAATTACTGACTCAACAACATGTAGCTTTTTTGGAGCTTTGCTGTAACTCTTGGCTTGTTTGTTCATTAGTAATACACAAGGGTATCATTAGCCCTTTTTAATATCCATCCATCCCTTTTCTATACCCGCTTTATCCTTTGCAGGGTCCCGGGGGTCTGCCGGAGCCCATCCCGACTCATTACAGGCGAGAGGCGGGGGTCCACACCCTGGACAGGTCGCCAGTCTGTCACATACAGAGAAACCAAAACCAGATCATTTACCAGACAGCTGATAACTTAAGGAGGCCAGACTTGGATCCAAGCCGTTGTCTTTACGGGCATCAGAATTAGGCTGACATATTAGGCGACTGTTTGTTTCTGCCAGCGCACTATAATAATTATGCTGTTTTTTTTATTCCACAACCTAACTGGCAGTGACCTTTTAAGGCCGGGCGATAGTCTTCTCCTCAGCTGTTTTCACATGGTTCTACAAAGCTCTATATTTTATTATTATTATATGAAAAGAAGAACAGTGAACAGCTTATGACTTCGCCTGGAAAATAACGTTCAATCTAAAAGTCTTTTCACTTTAATCCCTGTAATTCTTAAACTTGACTTCTGTGTACATCTTAGAAATAATTTCTATTTTTGAAGTCACTGTAAGTTTTCTCTTTGTAATAGCATCATTCTGTTTATTCTCACTGTTATGCGGGAATGTAAATATGGAGAAAAACAAGGTTGGATTCACCATCTAACATAATAGGCTTTTCAAGTGTATTATTTTGAGGAAAATGCGTGTTGACGTTGCACTTTGTGGAGTGACATGGCATTGCATGTGTTTCCTTTGCTGTCATGACAGCACAATGTCAGGGGAATAAAATTATTTTTCAAAGCCTTACATGCAGACCATTCAAGACAGCATAAGTGCTGACATTCACAAAGTAGAATAGAGAGCGTAAACATATTCAGAGGTGGGTTTTTATGTAACAGAAGCAAAGACTAGCTCCTTCATCTCGAAATGCCTCCTGTTCCCTTTTTTTTATCACCACAAGCAGTCGGTACCCCACTTTATCTGCTGTGTAATGCACCAAATCACTCGCCCTGCTGCTCTCTGCTGCGTTTGATCCGCTGTCTGAAATTGTCAGTGTTTTTGGTGCGCACTGATTCGTCTTCCTCTGTGTGTGTGCGCCTTGCCACCTTAGATGATGTTTTGGCGAGGGATGCTGGCGAGTGTGTGATCTGTCTAGAGGAACTGCAGCAAGGGGACACCATAGCCAGACTGCCGTGCCTCTGCATCTACCACAAAAGGTGAATGACGTTCACACACACACACACACACACACACACACACACACACACACACACACACACACACACACACACACACACAGGTTCGCTGCCTCTTACAGAATTATGCACTTCTTCTAATTAAACCTGCTCACAGCTCTCCAGTAAAGACTTAAAGATCGATGGCACTACTTGCCTTTCAATGTGGAGGTTATATACAGTGTATCAGTGGATAATAAAGGGGCTCCGTGGAGCATTTCTAACACTTGAATATCACTGTCAGATTAGGCAGATATCTTGGGAAAATGAGCACAAACAAATGAGGCAGGAGACAACTGATATCTGCTGGAGCTTCTCAAAAACTCTTACAGAGAGGTGTGCGTTACTCTCAGGGTTACTGCTCCGTCTTACAAGACTAACCAAATGTTTTCGGGGTTTTTTTCCTCCAAGCGAAATAAGTAGGGAAAGAACACACCCAAAAATAGCCATTGCTTTTAGAGTTTAGATATTTAGATTTTGCGTGCCATTTCAACACAAGGCTGGAAAATTAACTGACAAAAGGACCAACAGCCTCTGGGTTAATGTCTGCATAGTTAATCTAATTAAATATACACACACGTGACACTTTATTAGGTACACCTTGTATATATGATAAAGTGTATGGTGTAGGAGAGTTGGAAATGCTTCTTTGTTGTTGTTTTTTTGGTTGTTTTTTTAGCCCGTCATATGTAAGATAATTCATAACTCACTAGCATTTATTTTGTTTTAATCAGTTATAGATCATTCTATTATTTAGTGAGCGTAGGAAGTTTACCAAAATAGTGAAATAAACTTATCTTTAATCGTTGAGGCCAAATCTCAATAAGCTTGAATTGTTTTCTTGTATCTGACCAACAATCAGAAATCCCTCAAGTCAGTTACAAAAAAAAAAACAACAACCAGGGAACAGCAGACTAGTGATTGAGGAAGTCTTTAACCCTTCCCTTCATTTTGATGGATAGCTTAATAAAAGGTCCATCAGTATGTATACCTGTTTAACATTTTAATTTGCATAGTTATTGCTACACTCTGTCTCACTGCAACTGAAACTTCATATGTATTTGGCTATTTTTGTATTCATTCAGTGAATCTCTTCTAGCTTTCACCCATTGACAAATACAGTCCATTAACTCTAAAAAATAGCTAATTAATTATGCATACTCGCCCCCAACTGGACATAATAGTCAACTACAGGGGGTCCACATGGACATTGTTGTAGTACATATTCCTGTTTCCTGATCTGTGAAACGGAATTATACCACTCCTGATACAGATTTCTTTTTTCTAATGGCTTAAATAATTGATTTAGGAGATTTCCTGTTTGACGGGAGTGATATTTTTGACCTTGAAAAGTAACTTGGTGATCGCCTGAGGTTTTTCTGTTTCCGAAAGAAAGATCCTTGTGCTCCGCGTCAAACAGCAACAGTCTTTCCTCTCAGAGTAGAAATTTTCAATCGTAGATTAAAGCCTTGTCTGACTGCAACTATAATATCTATATTTCATTTATAAGTTGTCCAAAAATACAGATATCTTTCCATAAATACATATAAAACTTAAACAACTAATTACAACTTATTAAACGTTTAAAAACAAATATTTCAGTAAAAAATAAAAGCAGAGATTCATTGTGTAGATCACACATTCCTAAAATTTCCTAAAAATAAATAGCTACATGTTTTTTTTAGAACCAAATATGAATATATGTAGATATAAATGTGTATAAATAATTATATAAAGGTTTTCCAGAATAGGTTTCCCAGCCTGATTTTATGAATACTGTAGTCAAAACATTGAAATAAATAATTTTTACATCTTCTCATGAAATAATTGTGAATAAAAAGGTGAAAAAGAAACGTTTCTGAAAACAATGTTATTCCATATTTTTGGGAAAACCGTGTATAGGTGTTACTTTCTACATTTAACAGGGGCAAAAGTAGCACGAAACAGCCCGGAATTATGTCCGGGAGAAGAACTCTGAGGGGGAACGCCATTCTGGTGCTAGAAGAGGGCAGCTGTCCCTCCCAGTACCCGCATTCAGAACCAGTCGCAGTCCTACTTTATACAACATTACGCATTTAGGTTCGGTCATACCACACATATCACATACATGTGGATTGTTGCATCGATCATTGGAGATTAAGACTGAATCGCCACTGTCGTGTTGTAATTTTTCACTACAGCTCTTTAAAGTGAGCACAACACACAGTATTGGAAGTTTTATAAAAGTTAGTTTCATGTTGGATATTTAAAAAACAATTATTATTATTAAATAAATAAATACAAATATCCAAAATAATAACAGAGTATTCCTCAAATCCAAATTTTGTATCATATTTACTTCTTTCAGTATCTAAAATGCACTTTAAATTCTAGATTTAGACTCACTGAGTCATGTGGTTTGGAAGCTGTTGGAAAAATGAAGTGATTTTGTTTGTTTCATATTAAGATAATACTGGAAAGAAACGAAGGCCTCAGAAGCAATAAGTGTGTCCTATTTGTCTCTTGAAGCAGGACAGCTAAAATTCAGCCTTGGGGGTATTGGGTCAAGTGTTTGGTTTGCAAGGTATTAGTTATTATTCAGCAGTATTTTAGTATTAGCAGTTTTTTTTCCATCTTAAAATTATCACTAGACAACTAAAATAATTCCACGTCTCTGTGTATAAAGCTGAGGCTGTGTGTGCGTGTGTGTAAGACTGTAAAAGCAAAAATGAAATAAACCTTTCGTAAGATACTTCTATATTAAAGGTTTAAAATAATGTCTGTATGAGTTGTCCCCAAGTGTCATTTCAAAGTTGTATGTTGTGTTTATGTTTCCGTGGGGGAGTATGTGGAGTTCTGCCAACATTCCTACATGTTACTATAGCAACAGCTCTTTGTAGTACTAAAACCATGATCTGTGACTTAATACACTTGCACTGTTTTCTTATTATCTCTAAACTCTTCATCAAATTTACAACTTCATTATCAGTTGTATGCAGAACCTCAAGTATATGTCATTTGTGTCCACTGGATGTGCAGCTGCACTGACAAAGTACCTTTATTCTTGTGTGTGTGTGTGTGTGTGTGTGTGTGTGTGTGTGTGTGTGTGTGTGTCTGCAGCTGTATAGACTCATGGTTTGAGATCAATCGCTCCTGCCCTGAACACCCCTCTGACTGACTGACCACCGGGCCCACTCTGAATACTGTTCAAGGTGAGAAACAGAGATTGTACACACGTTGAATGTCAACTATTAAGGGGGAAACGTCTGTGTTTCCACCTTTAGAACCAGGAATGTATAAGCCTCTCATTCATGCGACTCTCTTTGTTGGTCTCGAGTAGCTGCGTTTCCACCCAACTAAGAAGGGAATCTGCTTTTGAAATGTTGTCCCATTAAAAACAGTCCATCTCCACGGCGTGGTCGGCGAGTGGTGGCGTTGGCTATTTTACACGGGACCGTCGTAAATCATGAACTGGAAACAAACGTTTTCACGTCACGCAGTAATAATCAGTTTATCAGGTAGAAGCAGAAACATGGTTCATGTGATCTGTCACCTCAGCATCATGTTCATTAGAAAAGGTGATTTAGATTTAGAAAAGGTGTTTTCCTCTTCCCAAATGCACGTCAGCTGTGTTATGAAAGAGCAGCCAGTTTCTATGCTGAAGCAAACGTAAAAATCAACATTTTCAAATACGCATCTGAACCACGTGCTACACAAAACGTTGGTGGAAATGGGACTAAGCTTCAGAATGAGTCTGGCGACTACGTAAGTTTACCATCAAATAACGTTTCGGATCAGTTATATTTCTTCACTGAGCACTTTTTGTTCAAAAACAACTTCCTCTTTTTGCTCATCTATTAATTTGGTTTAAAGAGATCATCATTAGAACGAGGATATTAGAGGCATTTGTCTAATAGTATTTTAGAGCAGCAGAGGGGAATCTGTGCCATAAAGATGGATTAGATGGATTTAGAACAATCCAAATGTTTGCTGGTTAAAAGATGAGAGATTATATAAATAGAATTTCTATTGTACAAAGTAATTGGGCACAATAGCAGATCTTTGTAGGAAAGATGTGGAATTTAACCACATCTAGTTGTGAAGTTGCAAGCAAAATCTGCAAGCACGTTTAATCTGTTACAGTGTCTCACTGCTCGCCTTTGTGGATCTTTATTGCATTTGTTTCCACAGTCAAGCATAGATTCATTACTGTTTTTTTTTTTTTTTTTACTTTCTGTATTATGTGACTAAAATACACATTATTTAATTTTCACTAACAGGGAGTGACAGTTGAATTCAAGAAGAACATGAACCAGACCACATACCACATATTGCACATGCAATGTAGTTTACAGTATGTACTGCATACTGGCTTTGCAGTTGTTGCTATTACATGGAACTGTAAAAACAACTGATACTGTAAAAATAACTATAATACCGCATATATGGAGGACAGTCATGTGACCACACTGGGTGGCTTCTACAGTAGTCGTGCTTTGCGTTCGGGGATGAATGTGAGGTAGACTGCTCAGTTGCACTCCAGAAGCAGGAAACCGTCTGAGTACTTCCCGCATACTACAAATCATGCAGTTGTCTGCATACTGTATAGTGTATACAACATTGTGGGAAAATCCTTTCTCACTGGTATGCATGGAGCTTTCAGAACGGCCATGGTCCTGGGATTTTGATTTTGTTTGTTTTGTTTGTGTTTTGGTTAAGTTTTAGTCTTGGTTTTCTTTGTCTTTTCCATCTGTTCTACATCTAATTTTACTCCTTCCCTCTCTGCACGCCTGCATGCCTTTATAATCTTGTTCTGTGTCTCGTTTTACTGTTTGTCCTCAGGCCCTGTGTGTATTTATGGATCCTCTGACTCCCCGTTTCTCCTGTCGGTTTCTCTGTCGTGTTTCTTGTAGTGTGGAGTTCCCTGTGTTGCTAACCTGTGTCCTGCCTCTGCCTCCTGCCTCATTTTTTTTTTTGTTTTTGTTTTTTCTTTGGACATTCTGCTGTGTGCGGTATTTTTGTTTATAAAAGACATTCTGCTTTCTGACCTTCTGCGTTTGAGTTCCCCACCAATATCAAACTTTGACATAGGAAAGGTTAAAGTTGAGTATCAAAGGTTTTATTGCTTGGCCACGGGTGAAGCCCGGGGAGGAAATGAAAAAAAACAAGGGCCAGAAAAGATAGAAAACACCAGAAAATGAACCTACAATATGCAAGGACACTTACCTACATGGAGTATTTGCCATTCTAACACAAATGTTGGCTGAATAATCAACCTTTTGTAAAATTAACACGGGTATAACAGGACGATATGAAAAAAGTACCAAACCAGTATAAACAAGAAGCTCGTTTTAGGGAAACTAAAGCACAAAGACTGCTGTTTTCATGTGATTCTTAACTTCTGAAAGAATGGTTATGGATATTTTATTGCATCTTTCTCTGTCTGTCTGTGTCCCTCCCTTCCTTTTTGTCCCTAGGACATGTAGTGGCCCTGCCATGGATGTCTGGACACAGAAGCAACCAAATCAGATGGAACAATCAAAGTGATCGTCACACACTTTTCCTGACAGAATCCATCTCTCAAGATACCTAGTCCTTGTGAAATTAACCAAAAACGTGTGACCGTCAAACCATCATCCATGAAAAGGGCCTCTGTGGAGCTCTCCATTTTACATCTGCTGGTGATATTGCTTACAACCCGAACCCTCTCCGCCCTCCCCTCAGACCTCATCAGGCAAATAGAGTCCCTCAAAGGCTTTCATCTGCTGCCCAAATAGACTCAGCCACAGCTAGTTTCCCCCTCAGACTTGCTCAGGTCTTAGCAGGTCCCACATTTCGTTTCTGGGTCCAGGCCTGACCGTCCCTTGTGTCCAGGCTTTCCATGGCCTTAACTGGGAAGAGGAGAGGAAGGGAACCAAGCGAGGAAGAAGGAAGGCGAGCAAGAGGAGAAAAACGGTAAAAGGAGGCACAGAAGCTAACCAGGAGAGACTTGTACACTATTCAGTGGGCCTCGGATGTCACACAACAGGACTCGGCCCACGTGATGATCTCTCATAACAGACTGGCTCCAAGTGCGCGCCTCTCGTTTAGTTCTTGCCTCAATTGTGCGCCGCTCCTCACCAGTTTGACTAAGAATAATCAAATGTACCCACAATGCTTTTTAGATCCGGCTTGTGTGTGCCTGGGCAAGAATGGAGGGGTTATCGAAATTTATCAAACTGGGGTGTCAGCTTGTCTTGTAAGCGTGGTCCGGTTGTGGGGGAGTCTGAAGGTGGACTGGGGTGTAGCATAGAGGAGCCGTCTGAGCATCCTCAGTCCTGACTGTGGGGGAAGGGGAGGGGGTGTGTGTGTGTGGGGGGGGGGGGGGGTGATGTAGTTTACGCTCTTACTGTGTAATGTGTGTGTTTGGGATCCACCAGTGTCAGGATTTACCTGGTATGTCCACTGTGTGGGTGTGTGAGTGCTTGAATTGATGACAACATAGCTTTTGCAGAAGCATTGTGTGTGTGTGTGTGTGTGTGTGTGTGTGTGTGTGTGTGTGTGTGTGTGTGTGTGTGTGTGTGTGTGTGTGTGTGTGTGTGTGAGCATCAAAGGTCATTGTAGAAGGCCAACTGGGACAGTTCTGTGTGTGTGTGTGTGTGTGTGTGTGTGTGTGTGTGTGTGTGTGTGTGTGTGTGTGTGTGTGTCTGTATTTTGAAATGTTTACAGTCTAGATGTCCATGTTCAGTGTGTGTGTGAGAGAGAGACTGGCAGTCCTCCCTTTACTTTGCTGATGTTTACAGCTACAGAGAAGCAACATGACATATTGTAAATTTCACATCAGTTTTTTTCTCTGTCAGATCTGCCAGATTTTTCATGTAATCATGACTAGTCTTTTCTTCAAGAGAGCCTCAAGTGTGGGAATGAGTGTGACTGTGTGTCTTTGTTCATATGACTGTTTGCATGGAGAGATTACTGAATGGGCCTCTTAGGCACAGCCCCGAGGGCCCAAAAAGTCATCGGGCCCCTTGTTCAGGAGCCGCTGTTTGGAGTGACGTCCACACAGAGAAAAAAACTGGACACAAAGTGGCAGAAATGTTGGCCACAAAGAGAATTGAAATGATCTGAATTTAACTCCAGGACACTCAACATGTGCCAAGCAACTTCAATGAAAACGCAACAACTAAAATTAGACCCCAAACAACTACAAACAGACTAAAATCAGTTGCAAAATGACTGAAACACCCATGTCTAAACCACAACATTTCCAGTTTAACCCGCAGCTGCACCTGAAGCTGAAGGTGCCTGCAGTGTCGCATCAAGCGCAGGTTTGGCTGCGAGTGTGCAGGAACAACAATCTAAACTAGTTCAGCCTAAATATTCAGTATCTGGAGAAATATGAATAGTTGTTACCAGCAAAGTAAAAACGTTTAAGCACCTAACTTAACGTATGCCTCAGATATGCATCTGTGTAGTGATCCAAAAAGGTTTTCTTTTATAAAATGTATATATATAAAGTTCCCAAGTCCAGTCTGTTTTCTTCTTGAAGTTTAACCGATGAATGCACCGTCACAGATCACGTGAAAGATTCAATCGTCACTGGACTGGACCGCCAAACAGAATCTCATCTAGGGCCCCCCAGAAATCTAGAGGTCACCATTACTCCTAACTTATTAACCAGTGAGAATATTCACCTTCCTTTTCATAGCTGCCTCCTCTACAGACGACAGCAGCACCGTTTCCCTCGATGGTGAGAACATTCACTTGAGCGCTAAATATTATAACCAGACTCGGTCTTTCAGGAGGAGAAGACAAAGCAAGTCACATTAAGGTATCTGTTTCAGAGGTGGGACTCGAGTAGAGAAACCTGGACTTTGTCCCGTTGTGTAACTCAACATTGACACATTATATCTGACAGAGTGATTATTTTTGTGTGTGTGAGTAGAATAATTGGTAGGAAAAGTGTGCAAGAAGCTGATGTTTGCTTCTTATTTGGCATAAGAGGCACAACAAAACTGGAATCTATAAATGGAAAGCAATCTTCTCAGTTGTGATGTACACATCAGTTTTTTTTTTATTTAGCAGTTTGAGTCTTAACAGCTTACATGACATAATTTTTTTTTCTTTTTAATAATTCACACGTTTCCTAACTCCATGAGACTGAACAAAGGCAAATATTTACAAATTCAGTATGCACGTTAAAGAAATTACATAAACCACATTTGAAGCTGTTAGTACTCATATCATGTTTAAGCAACAACGCAGCGAAGGAGATATTTAGTGACTGATATGATATTTTTAGGACACATTTAAGATCATCATCAGAGCTAACCTTCAGCTGCAGGTTAAACCAGGACTCTCAGATTAAACGCTTAATCTTATCCAAACACAGCAAACTCAGAACAAAGACAATGTAAATACAGCTACAAAATAACTCGTACGTGTGTCAAGGAGAATCAAAAGGATTCAAAACAGCTAAAGATTATTCAAACTGGCTCCAACCGATTACAAGTGGTTTTACTTAAAACTGAGCCAAAACACTCTCAGTCTCAAACTTCAATACTTCAAAGCTTCAAGGAAAAAACTAAAAGCTAATCCAAAACAAGTCAAGATAGTTGTAGAAAGACTAAAAACAACAAAAAAAAAACTTGAAAGAACCCACATCAGCATAACACTGACTCAAAATGATTGAAGACGGCTGCAAAAAAATGTAAAACTACTAGAATTGAGGTGTGACAAAGCAATCACTGGGCTGAAGCCATTCGGGTAGTCTCAAAAATAACTCAGACTTGATGCAAAATGAATGAAAATCAACACAATTTGATGCAGACTACCAGGGTGCATAACCGCAGAATACCTGGAGACACCCCTGTGTGGTTCGTTGTAGCCCCCCGGCCTTGTGTCTGGGGGGCTGGGGCGCCGTTTTCCGTTTTCCTGGTTTGTGCCTCAGAGGCCAGTTTGCTCAGAATCCATCCATGACTGTTTGTGCATGTGTGCCTGCGATTCAACAGGCGCCTCTTGGTCTGTGCTACTGTTGGTTCCCCACATTGTGTTTCTGCTAGAACAGGTCTGACTGTCCGCGACCGAGGATACGAGCCACTCAGACCCTCTCGAGCAGTGCGCTTCGACCCTGGTCCTCGGGGCCCCCTGTCCTGCATGTTTTCGGTGTTTCCTTTCATCATTGCACCTGGTTCTAATTAATGGTCATCATCAGCTTGTTATCAAGGCCTGCACAAATCTGGAAATGACACAGTCACTTGTATCAGGGTGTGTTGAAGCCGTGAAACATCTAAAACATGCAGGACAGTGGGCCCCGAGGACCAGGGTGAAGACCACTGCTCTATGAGACTCTATAGTTCCACTGTGGAGCCACTCAACTGGGCTTATTTATTCATTTGCTCATATTTAACAATATTTGTTTAATATTCCAATCATGTGAGGTGTTTCTCACTCTTCAGAATGCCAAGAGATGATGTGTGAAGACTACTACGAATCAACATACAAACAAACTGCATTTACAAAGCTACTGTAAACAAATGGTGGAATAAATTGTGCTAGATGACAGACTATTTTCTGATTTTTTAAATATTTTTTATCTTGTGGTATGTGACTCGGTGGAGATGGGGTGGCGGTGTGGGGACTTGCCCTTCAAGGGCATTTTTGGATTGGATGATGCTGAGTAGTTTATTTATTTATTTTTTTTTTTAAAGACAAATGCTTAATTAACTTAGTTTAAGCCCAAGTTCATGTATGCATGTCTTCCTCATACACTATATTCATTTTATGCAAATATAGTTCAACATAGTGCTACTTTTCACTGAAATGTGAAGATGGAGGCTGTGAAATTATTTAATCGCTCACATATTTTAATGTTTTTACTCATTTCGTTGAGTTGCATTTCATTAAGACTTTAACCTTATCTAGGTAACCCCATTTTTTGAGGCAACAATTGGTAAAACAACAAGACCAAAGATTGCTGTAGCTGCTGAGCCATAATATGGATAAATGAGTTGATGCCACGAATGAAACATGCTTCAGGCTCTTGTAAAAGAACCACAAACAATCCAGTTGAGACATAAACACAGCACCTGCTCTTTAGGTTTGTAAAAGATAGTTTTTTTATTTTATTTATGTTTTTTTTTTTGTACATCAAGTGACAAAACAGTTTGTTTGTGGCTTTGTCTGCAGAAGTCAGGGCCATGTTGGGGTTGTAAACAAAGTGCCGGTAAATAGTTTCCTCTTAATTATTGGAGGTATTGCCAGATAGGACAATGCAATTTGACATGCAAGTTTGGTTTCATATTATGATATATGGCATTCCAGAAGCTGCTGCGTCGAAGAAACATCTGTAGGTTGTGGTAGAGATGTTTAGTTTCAGAAGGATAAAACTGTCAGTATGCATCATTTTTGCCATAGAAAATTAATAAGGAATTGCTGAAACATCTAAAATTGGTTCAATATAACAGAAAGATAGTGGTGAACCATTTTCCAGGAAGAAACATGGTCAGATAAACGTCCCGAATGTTTGTGAACAGAGATCACTTAAATGTTAGATGAACCCAAATTGGATAAACTCAACAGTAGAATTCCCAGCCATGTTTAACAGTGAAAGTATTTCCACATGCACAGTGCAAACAGAAGTCAGGATTAAACAGTGGGGCAGTCTTAAGAAAACCACTTATCACTAAGGCTATTAAAAGGAAAAAGATTTCTGTTTTCCTAGACGCTTAAAGATCAGAATCTGTAACACTGTTATGAGTCCAGTTTCGCCCTGTTCCAAACTGAAGGGCATATCAGGATATAAAGAGAAGTAAATAACACCCACCATGCCAAGTTCCTGTCATATAAGCCTGTGGTGAGCCTGAGATTCAGCAGTGTTGACTTCAAAAAATGAGGTCAGCTGATTAGTTTAATATACTGAATGACCATGTTTTCTTCTATCAATATTTTTTCTCTCTCTCTTATAGGACAGGCATATTGTAAAATGACAATGCCAGGATTCATCAGGCTCACATTGGGAGAGAGTGGCTCAGGGAGCATGACACATCATTTTCACACATGGATTGAACCAGAGCACTGTGGGGGAAATCCACTAACATGTCTTATGACTTTGATGTAACATCAGTGGTATGAGTAAGACTCTGAACATGTATTTAAAATAATCCTTAATGTCAAAGAAAGACGGATGGTAAAGCTGTTCTTCTTGTCATAGTTTGTGAACTAATGGAACCATGACTGATGAAAAACAAGATTACACGATGGACTTCCTGTCATTTCACATTCTTCAGCTTGTGAATTTCATCAGGAGTGACAGAGAGAAGGTTACTTTGAAAGAGAACAGTGCGGCCTGCTATTTTACATTCCCTACATTTTCCAGTTTAATCTAATGGAATGTCAAGTTTGACTTTCCAGTCATAGTTTAAAGTACTTGTTGTCACTCTATGCCTTCCTCTCTGCACTTCTTTGGTAATAAAAGTTCCCAGATTTATTACTAGTAAACATGTTACAAGAATATAAGATTACTTTATTTTTGATTGTAATATTCTGACCTCTGATGGTCAAAATAATAAATGCACATGATTCTTTTTGAGGAAAGAGGCATAATTAAATGTATTATTCAATTAACTGATGTCATATCAGATGATAAGGGGTAGGGATTTAATTTGATCATTTGATTTCAAACTAATTAGCCAGTAAATATACAGGGGAGAACAATATGAGAACAATATAAACAAAAACAAAACACCACAGAAGACACTAAGCAGTGATTAAAATACAAGTAAAAAGCAAAACAAAAAAACAATCGAGCGGTTTATGACCGCTGATTTATGACTGGAGTCGATTGAGACGGAATCGATTGCTTTGGTCTGAATCCTCCTGCAGCGCTATAATTGGTTCGCGTGTTCTGGCGCCAAAACAGGGAGGCGGGACAGAAGCGTAAACAGTAGTGTGGACTTCTGGTCGTTTCTTCGGGAATATTCAGTGAACTTCCACCTTCGGTGTCGCCGGCGCACACATGGACACACATTCATACCTACCGGTGCCGCCCGGGGTTGGGATGGAGGAGAATTTTTTGTCTCTCGACGATATTTTGCTCTCTCATGAGCGACTGCCTGTCCGGACGGAGTGCGCTTTTCCCCGGCTTGGATTCCTGGAGAGGTCGAGCGATACGCAGGACCTGATGGAGGTTGGTGGACTTCACTGTGTATAAAATATTGTTTTATATTGTTACATCTCAACAATTATGCGATGTGAGACAAGACTTTCCCTACATTACACTGCCAGCTCTTAACTAAAAGGTAGTCCTACTTTGTAAGACAAACTAACTTCACGCCAAACCCTATTTTTTAAATTATTTTTTGTCTTATTTGCTTTGTGTATTATTTTACAGTAGAAGAAACTGATAATATCCAAGAATAAACAATTTTATGGGAAATTCGTTTAGCTCACGTGACGTTTGTTTGTGTTAATGGCGCAGTCACATCAGTATACGTGTTTTTAATACTTGTTATAGGTTGGCAAGCAGTTGACACGTTTGGTGAGTGTGACAACGGAGGAACAGGTCAAAAACCAGTTATGTTTGAGGGACTGAAGTTGGTATCTGATTCGAAAAAAGGCATAAAGCCCGTTCAGGAACTGACTGACTATTAAACCGTTTACACTACCAAAAGCAGCGAAAAATCAAAGAAATTGCCCATATTGGTATTTACTTAACTAGAAGTACAGTTTCACAAATCTGTATGAATGTTTTATGTAATTTTTTTAAAAAAAGAGATCACATAGTCCAGATTTAAGACGCATTGAAGTTTTTTGATCGATCCTGGTCTAAGGTGATTTAACCGTCATAAATGCAATAATAATTGCCTTATTTGTTTTTTTAATTTGGGACCAGGTCAAATGTGGTTGAACAATTCAGAAAAATTTGATTTTTTTTTCGTTTGAATGTTAATCTAATTCTTAAAAATGTAGGAATGTATGAAGCTAAACCACTCAATATATTCACAAATGCACCGGACTATTCACGAATATGAGTAAATCCTCCCCCACTTGTGCCTCCTTATCAATGGCTGAAACAAGGAAGATCTCTAAATGGTTGCATATCAATGTTTTAAAAAACAAAAAAGACATTTGTTGGTTGAGAAAAGACAGGGTAGTCTTAAACATTCACCCACATGCAGCAAAGTCCACAGACAAACCATTTATAAATTCAGGTTATATTTGTGTGTGCGTCAGAAATACATTTGTGAATCTTGTCCTACGCACCTGTGAAACAGCCTGTGCATTTGTGAATCTTGAGACTGTTTTAGCTCCATAAGATTTGTGCTAGTTTTCTTTTTTACAAATGGAATAACGTTTTTACAAACTGCAGACTGTTTTTGCAACTATAAACTAAGAGATTACGTCTACATTTGGGGTTCGATCAATCTAAGTAGTATTTGTGGGTTTTGATAGGACCTCATCTAAGGTTACATAAAAAAATAAAAAACATTGCAGTGCCCCCTTTGACTTCTGGCCTCAACATTCAGAACTGGTAAATGTTTAAGGATGCCAGTGACGTGGCTAATGAGATTTATGTTATATTTTCATTTTATTTGAAGTCTTTTTACTTATTTGGGTGTACCCAGTTGCTGATAGCTGACTGGGACTCGTGCTCATAATACTTTATTAATAATGTATTAATCCCCAAAAGGCAAGATATCATTGTAAAATATTACTGTTGTTGGTAGGAAACATTTTTTGTAGTGGGTTGTATCACAGTGAACCTGAGGACGTTCCTTGCAGGGAAACAATGTTGTTTCTTTGATGTGGTCTGACGTGGGTGTCAGTGTTGTCGGAAATTTTCTGGTTTTCAGAGTCAGCCCCAGGGACTCCAGAAAAGTTTCTAGGTCCTTCAAAGGACTTAACTTTCTGGGTCTGTGCCTTGATGATTACCCTAACTGCAAAGACTTTTTTCTGTTTTTAATCATAGGGTACAAAGATGGAGCTTCCTTTGTGGCTTGCCAAGGGTCTCTACGAGAGGAAGAGGAGAGTGCTGTCCGTTGAGCTACCAAAGGTGTACAGAGAGGGCTGGAGGACTGTGTTCAGTGCAGACCCCAACATTGTGGACCTGCATAAGATGGGGCCGTACTACTACGGCCTTGGATCACAGATGCTCCACTTTGAAAGTCCAGAGACCCCAGGCATCGCGCAGACACTACTTCAGGTACAAAGCACTTGCACAGAAGAGTGCAGTAAATGTTAAATGCAAGCCAGAGAAAGCTGACAGTTTTTATTGGCACGGGTCAATTTAAAACAATGATCTGGAGTGGACAAATATCCTTATACATATAACACATTTCTCACACTGCTTTACTCTGCTCATAAAGGAGGAAGCTTGTCTCTGCAAATTAATCACAACAGTGTGTGTCTGACCTTTAGGAGGTGAAAGAAAACTGAGAGAATGTTAAAAAAAAATCCTTATGAATAAAACAGATGCATATTTTTTATTTATTCAATTGTTACCAATACCTGTTCTTAATAGTGAGTTCAAACACCAACATGATCAAGTGATAGCAATTTATGATAAAAGTTAATATGTACAAAACATTTACCTTAGAATCAGTTAGAGTAAGTGTATTCCTAAACATTGCCTTCTGTAATTATTCAAGTAAAATAGAGATGTTTAATTTTGCATATGGGTTGCATCACTTTATTCTGTGCATATTGAATTGTAATAGAGGATGAACCGTTTAAGGGCTGCTGAGCTGCCTGCGTTATTGAACTCGTCACCACTAGAGGCCGCAGTCAGCTCAGAAACAACTTCGGCTGTTGTCTGGCAACCGTTACCAGGCAGATTGACTTTAATCTCATTTGTCTGACAGAGATGGAGAGAGAGACTTTTGCACAGCCTCATATACAAAATCATCCACATTTAATCAGCTGCTCCTTTTATTGAATGTTTTAACGCAGAATGAAACCAGTGAACACTGAACTGGTTATGAAGATGTGAAATATGTCAGATATCTTTTTGGAGAACTGTTTCTAGATTCTTAGGTTTGATAAACATATTTGGACTTTAGGTTGGACATAACCATTTAAAAAAAATCAAACTTTAGCTTTCTGGTAAAATGCATACATTTGATTTTTATATTTTATTACTAAAGGCTTGATTAATCAGAAACAAAATGAGTGCATAACTGCATTTCAGTATGTCAGAAGTCACTTTAAATACTCTATTGATAAAAGACTAGGAGATGGATTTTATGGTTACTTTTGTATGAGGTTTTGGTTGAAAGAGTAAAACACGAATTCATCCATGTCTGAAGTTTAAGTTTGACTTCACAGTTGATCGATGGTTCATTGACTGATTCGCTCTGAGCATTGACATAACCAACATGCATTTAACTAAAATTACATGAACTCATGCAACATGCAGCTCATTCTGGCTTCCCCCTCCCCGTCCTCTCCCTGTGTCATGACTCCTTCACACTGTCCTCTCCCCAGACCTTCATCAACCGCTTCAGGCGAATCATGGACTCCTCCCAGAACGCCTACAACGAGGACACGTCTGGACTGGTGGAGCGTCTGGACTGTCTGGAGAAGGCTCTGTTCAGGTCTGGTCAGGGCGGCCTGAACAGCTTCCAGAGCTGGGAGAAGGGTCAGGCCTCGCAGCTCACGGCCTCCAGCCTGGTTCTCAACTACCGCAAGAGAAAGATCGCTGATGTTCAGGATTAACCTCAGCCTGGGTCAAACTTGCTGTGGCTGCTTAGATCACGCTGGCTTCATCAGCAGCATCAAACTCTTCGATGCGTTTTCCTCGTCCGTGAACCAGTTTGACCTTTACACATGGGCCACTGTTGAGTCACTGTTGGACAATTACCCTGAGCGTGTATTCATATTTATTTTCCTAAATTGTTTCCATTAATTAATCAATAAATGTTGCCACGTATGTATTTGTTCTAAGAATAGTTTAGTTCTTATCTGTTAAGTGAAGTTTTCACACTTGCTGCTCGCAGCTTTACAGATGCTGAATTGATTTTTGCCGGACAGCATCACCAGCGGGTGAATTTGGCCGTCATTCCTTCACCGATGCTCACAATAAATGATTCAATATTTTCCATAAACAGCCAGGAACCAGCCAGAAGTCTAGAGCTGAAATCATTAGTTGAGTCAATTTTCTAAAAAGAAATTGGAAGCATTTTTATAACTGACTGGCTGTGAGTAAATAACTGAGCAAAAGTGTAAATATTTACCAGCACCTTGTTTCTGCATTTATTTTTATTTTTTGAACACCAGTCAAAACAGGAATGTTTCCAACCTGAAACGACGAGCGGGTTGTTTTCAGTGAAGAGTTGAGAGTCACCGAGGTGAACTTTTCTTTTCTTCCAGGCTGCCTGTAATCCATTACAGTGTTTGTTGTGTTGGCCCAGCCGGCTGACACACTGCACACATTTTGGGAAGGAGAGACGGCGTGACAGCTCATGCGACGCGTTCACAGCTCACAGCTCATTGCCAGCCTCTCACTGTTTACGGCTGCTGGTTTTCGAGGACAGCTGCTCTGCTGATGATGTGGTTGGATGTGGTTGAATCTGCAGCTTTGAAAATATCCAGCTGTGCTCCCCTCTGAAAGCCCAACTACGGCTGCAGCCGCTCGGTTATTTGGACGCTTTGGAAGCAAGAGCGCTCCTGAGCTGACCCCTTCAGTCACTTTTCTACGGGCGAAAATACATTCTTGTGACGTAACACTTACAGATCTGCTAATTAAAAAGATTAAACTGCAAACTATTCGTCTCTACAAAGTGAGATGTGATGGAGGATCTATGAGCTGTAGATATGCAGATCCTCTTTTCATTACTTTTATTTCATCACTTTTACTCGTAAGGTGGAGGGAGCTGCTGGCTGAAATGTTAACGTGGTTCAGAAGATGGAGAGAGGTCACTGGAGATGTAAATATTGACGTTGCCTCTGGGCTGTAGCTATTGACCCTGACAGAGAGGGGACTGAACAAAAAGTTTTCACCACATCACTGCACCAAGAATGTGCTTTTAAAATACATTAAACAATGCTGTCAGTATTATTTAATGGTTTAATGCCTAACATTTTTTTTTTTCTTAATATCATCAGGCGTTAAAGTGAAAGCGATGAAAGAAAGTTAAAGTTGCAGTGCTGTGAGTGAGTGTCGCAGGCTGCATTAAGTTTGTGTGGACAACAGTGTCTCCACCAGAACACTGAGTTACTTTATAAAAAAAGAATAGTCCCCCCCCCCACACACAAACACACACTTAAGTGGCACTTAAAATATGAACTGATTGAAAATCTGTTATATAAACGAGCTTCAGGTGTGTTCTAGTAGCATAAAGCTGTCCCCTGTCTGCCCGATCAATCAACGACACGAAGGCGGCAGCACCCCCGTCATTAACGGAAGGGCAAATGCAGGGATGAGATGCCCTGCAGCCAGTTTCAACAGCAGTGTGAGATTTTATACATCTAGACAGTGTGAAGTGAATGTGTAGGTTAGTGTGCAGTCTGGTCTGCAGGCAGATCCGTTACAAGCTTTTCATTACACCGGGATCCCAGTGGTCTCAGCGTCTCAGCTAAAGGTTCAGTTGCACCGAAGGGCAAACTGAGGGCCAACGTCCAGGAAGCTGACGACCAAGCACTAATGCCGCCTCTGGCTTCTGTCTTCTTTAAGGGGCTCTGACGTTTGTATACACAATAAAGTGTTGAGGAGCCCAGAGCTTACGCTTTTCCTGATCCCTTTGTTTTTCTTTTTCTACAAGTACTCTATTGTGTTATTTTACTCCCAGTTCAGCAGTGTCTCTTTGAGACAGCCTTACAGGGTAACACTTATCACTGCGTCCAATAACTCTGGACTGTTTGACAAGTTACTGTGCAGCTCATACATTTGTGTTAATCCTTGTATCAGGGTGTTGCGGTAGTCTAACCAGTGATGTTTGTATATAAGATGATTACAATAAGACTTTACTTGTTTTATGAGCTATGTGGGAACACTGAAGTGTGTGTGTGTGTGTGTGTGTGTGTTTTTATATATATATATATATATATAGATATATATATATATATAGATATATAGATTTTTTTTTTTTTTTTAAATTGCAATAATACAGGAGGAGACTAATTATTTCGAACCACATCAGGGGATTTTATGTAAAGGAATACATTTATTTATAATATGAGGCGTGGCCTTCTGATTGACAGTTCAGCCGGTGATTAGCTATAATCACTTTGTAACCGGTAAGTTATCCTAAACCCGTCGGCCGAACCCAGCGGTGATTTCTGATTTCTGACGCAACACGTGATTTTCTGCGCTAAACGTCCGCCGGCAGCCCTGCCGCTCCTCTGATGAGGGTCAGGGGAAGGAGCTGGCAGCCAGAGCCGACTTTGATTGACATATGGTGGGCGTGTTCCTGTCAGCTTCATGGAGCAAAAGGGAAAAGTCACTTACCTTCCCTGCCCTCTCCGAATCCCACCCCCCACCTGAGCTTTTGCCCCAGGAAGTGCTGCAGCCTGCTTATCCGTCTAGTGTCCGACGGATTCCTGTAGGAGTCCAGCTTGACGACCTCCCTCAGGCAGTCGGCCACGGCAGCACCACCCACCTTGGAGCCAGAGCTCCTCATCCACCTCACCAGGGATGGCATGGCCCACTCCGACTCAATGTCCCTCACTTCCTTCGAGATGCGGTTGACGCTCTGCCAGAGGTGGGAGTTGAAGCTGTTTCTGACAGGTTCTTCTGCCACATGACCCTCTCTATACATTTGGGCCCGCCAGGTTTGAGTGTTAAACTGCTGAAAAATGTGAGTGTAATACGTGTCTTCACTGTGCAGTAAAATAAAGCAGAGACACATTGATATGTCAGAAAAACCTATTAAAAAAAAAAAAGGTTAGACCATCTTTTTTCCTCCACGCTGTGCAGTTTTCTCCTCTTAACTTTGGAGCCCACCACATCTTAACTCCTGTATTATCTCCACCTCTCTAAACAGTTCCCCGCCCTTCACCCCATGAGCTCATCTCCCAGAGGAGAGGAGATAAAAGAAGAGAAAGTGAAGACGCATGAGAGATGAGACAAAAGACAGCAGGAGAAGATCTGCGTGTCCAAAAAATGAAAGGAGAGGGATGGAGCGAGTCAGAGCGGCAGCAGCCAGACACATCTTTGGTGATGAGGTGTGAGGATTAGCTGTATCTGAGGCAACGCCCCCGCTATGCTCGCCAAATGAGTATTATCTCCCCCTCAGCCCTCCCTCTCTTGTATCAGCACAGGAGTAATGGCTCACACAAAGCCACGCTGGCACGGCTGAAAGGAGGAGGAGGGGAGTCCGGGGCTGGTTTCCTTCTGAAGCAGGTGGCTTCAAGCAGTGGGGGAGAAAAAGAAAATGGGCGTCTATTTGCTCGCTTTGGATAAATAAGAGTATTTTCAGGGTAAAAAACAAAAATGAGCAGCATAAAAGTAAAAATGTCTCAGGGCTGTTTGGCAGCTATGAAATGTAAATTAAAGAGGGACAAAACGAGCACGATGTCTCCCCACCAGTTTTCTGAGTGTCCTGTTTCTATACGTGGTTTTCCTCATCAACAGTGACCGTCTTTGACAACAAGGACGAGGACTACGTCATCAGCTGAAGACTGTCAGCAGGGTGGATCAGATCATGAATGATAACCGTTTCTTACAACTGGCCACACAACTGCGTTCAAACTGGGAGACATGCAACAACCCCAAATCAGAAAGGTTTGGGGTGAGGTGGATAATGTAAAAACAATAAATAAATGAAAAGCCATTATTCTTGCAGTTAATTTGACTTTTGTTTATTTGTAGACGGTTTTGAATCTAAGTTATTTAATGTGTTTTGCACATCAAGTTTATTTCCTCTCTCAACGTACATCCGTTTTTGTGTTTGAGGCCTGAAACACATTAGTAGGTAAAAGCTTTTGCCACTTATGAACGTTGCTTTTCCTTCTCACAACACGCCCAAACTGTTCTGGTATTTAGTATGCACCACAAGGCAATTTCCACGCCTTCTCTATCGGGGACAAGTCAAGAAATCAAGCAAAAATCATCAGAAAATGTCCAGAAAGTCTAAAACATATTAAACAGGTGCTCTCTGTAAAAACTTAAAGTTTGTTTGGTCAAAGTTTTTTTTTTTTACTTTCAGGATGTTGACAGCAATGACTCCAATTCTCTCCTTTCACATCGCTGTCATCCTGCTGCTTTCGTTTTGTCTACTTTGTTGGATTGCTGTATGGGGTTAGAAGTGCCGTCAGGACCAAAGTTCGATTTATAAGCAGTAAAAGCCTGCAGGCACAGAATCCCAACTGTGATACCATCGACCGGCTCTGCTTATTTCAGAACCATCACGGCTCAACAGCAACACTGATGTCACAGTAATATTATCGATTCATAACTGTTCTTCATTTTTTTTGCTTGACAGAAAATACAAACCCCGGAGTGCTGGGAGTGAGCGCCATGAGGTTTCAGCCAAGGCCCAACTTCTGCTCCGTTTCAACATTTGTCCATAATTATGGGCGTAGTTTCTGAATGGCTGCACTGCTGTCAAAAACGCTGCCGTCACTTTGGCTACCGAGCTTTTTCAGCGAAATTTACTTCTGAGTTGTATATTAAGAACTAACAGAATAATATATTTCTATCATAAAGGTAATATGGCTTGTTATGGTTGTGCAGTCCTTGCTTCACTGACGTCTGAAAAGAGGACAGATGGACCCAATCAATGAGAATGAAAACATGTTGAAGCCAGTTGGCGTCATAGGTACGTTTGAGGTAAACTAAGCTTAAATAAATAGCTAGACTAAGGTGGATGTTTTCCGACTAGGTGCTATGTGGTTCTTTCCACCCAGTTGCCCCCTGCCCAGGGGTTGGGCAGAGTCAGCTCCTGCCAAGATGGCGAACATCACAGTTTACACATTTGGACTTCAGAACAACTCTCCACAAAGGTACGGGCGACATCACAGTCTATGGTTTCAGCAAAGGTGAAGCGATTCAGTGTTTCACAACACAACAACAGCAAAAGGCATTCATAAATATTCCCTTCACTGAGCCTGCCTCTCAAAACTCACAGCTGGAAGCAGGTAGCTGCTTTAATATGTGACAGTTTTAGTCCAGCAGTGCAAACAGTCATTTGGCTTGTTGGTGGAGAGGAGAGTTACATAACGATATATGAAGTAACAGGTTTCGGGAGGAGCGGTGCAGGGAAAGCTCGAATGTGCATACAGATCTAGGACTATTCCCCACGCGGTTCTCACAGCAGCTGCATTATGATGTGCTACTAAACCCCATAATCCATAAATGCAACAGCTCCCTCAAGTTAAACCACCATGATAACACCGGTGGACTGAACATCAGGGAGCTGTGTTGTTTACGTAGCAAATTTAAAGAGACAGTAGGACTAAGATAAAAAAAAAATCCGGCCTATCCCGACGTCTACTATGCGTCAGGATAGGATCCGACATGGAGTAAGCGGGAATAGATGATGGATGGATGGACAGAGCAGACTTCTTGAAGAAGCTCAGGTCAGCGTTTGGGGAAGTTCAGTCACATCTGCATCTGTTAGGGCAGCAGCGTCAGAGCCGGTGACTTACAACCGGATAAAGAAGGCTGGTTCTGTTTTGGGGACTTTTCTACATTTGCATATGCAAACACAGACCACTAAAGGAGACCCACAGCAATAAAAATGTTTGCACTATATTTGTACCGCAACTAAAACTTAAGAATTCCCCGTATTCTGACTTTACGACGCAGCTTTTTAACATATTTAAAGACAACAGTATTGTCGATGACAGTAAGCAGATGTAAGTGAAAAATACACGCAATTCAAAACAAACATCAACTTATGCAAATAAAAGAACTACAACTACAGACACAAGAAGATGGCAAGAATTAAAAATAAAGAAACTTAAAAAAAAAGTCTTTCAGGGTTGCAAAACTATTATAAGGAAATGCAAAATATTTACAGAATGGCTGCGGATACAACACAGACATGTGCAATGAGTAGATGTGAAATAACTACGGATGCAAACAACATGAAAACCCCGGTCCACACATACCCACGATGCAGTGGGCAGGCACCAGAATCTGTCTGAATAACTAACCGTGTTTACTACAACACTTCCCTACATTCACTGGCCTTTATTTTATTCACTTCTTTCACACAGAACCTCTCAGTTGGATAAATCTACAGAGGCCAATTTGCAGTACAACGAAGCAGTGAGTCATTCTAAATATATCAGCAGCTCCATCCTCCCAGAGGCCAGTCTGGCTGTTGGCAGCAGACATACTGCGCGCTCCTGTGGTGTTACTGCTTTTTACACTCGATCAATGGGATTGAACATTTGGGACAAACATGGGTTGTGGCTGACCCAGTTGAGTTTAAATCCACGTTCTACGTCTTTGTCTGGGGTTTACTTTTCTCTGACATAACAGGTGTATATGCATTTACACGTATTTTAAATTGGAAAAGAAGAGGATGCAATGTTCTCTGCCACATTGACTTTTAGCAGCAAATAAGAAAGATGTCTTGACTTTTGTTATGACAATGTCCACTATAAATAACAAGTTGGGAAGTGACAAGAGGATGATAGAATGGAGGATGATGGAAAGTTCTAATCCGCTGACAGCAGGTGGGTGAGGGGTAGGAGGTGGTGGAGGCGTTGTGCATTCACAAAATGACTAGTATTGCTTTAAACAACGAACTTTCCTCTGATTCTGAGTCCCCACCGCTCAGGTCTTATTGAGATGAACATTATACATCACCAGCTCTTTCAACAAACCTGATCTGGATTGAAAACTAATATTTCCTTTGGTCTTTAGGACAGTGGGATGGGTTGTCTGATAAAGATGTTTTAATTCACCTTACATAACCATCACATTTATCTGTTGTGGATGACTGATTTCCGAGAGAGAGAGAGAGAGAGAGAGAGAGAGAGAGAGAGCTGCCTTCAGACAGTCGTGTGGATGGAGATGCCTGGGAGAGATGGTCCATGTCCAATTTGCCAGACAGTGAACATGATGATTTGAAGATTTGATCTAAAATCTTTGAGACATGTGTCAACAGATATCAGACGATTCCACATGACACCAATGCGTCAGAAAAAGCTGTTGCCAGCTGTCATCAGGTTGATGAATAGCTCTCACCTCTCGACCTTCAGAGCTTTGTTCTCTTAGCGGCCCAGCTTTGTGCACGCTTCATTTTTCTGAAAAGTCATTTTAACCTTTCAGCGTTCAGCTGACAGTCTTGAGCAATTGGTAGTACACCAGTGGCTGCTCCGTTTTATGGCTCCGTGCCACTTTTACAGGATACGTGAGTGTTGATGGACATGTTGGGAGATTGTAGAGGTTGAGCCCGTGGCAGTCTAGTTACAGAGCAGTGACGCAATCTAGGCTCACTGCAGGGCGATCAGCGGTTAAACTGACCAACTCATTACATTTAACATAAAAAAAACTATGCAAAATATGAAATTATAGTCCTTTTTCACTTAAGAGCAGTAAAACAGTTACAAGATAAACAGATTTATATACAATGACTGTAATAGAGCACTAGAGCAGTGCAAGAATACCCTAATTTACCAACCAGCACTAAAGACATTTTAGTCTTTCTCTGTAAACTACTAATTTGATTTTCAGTATTTATTTTGTGAGGATTTAAGGTGGACATGAATTGAATTGAAGTGAATTTTGTCCTCAGATGTTAAAATATGATAAGTGAACATGTGTGCAGTATCAACATGAAGATGTTCTAAACCCATATTTTTAGTGTATAGAACCTTATTTTCATTGTATTTCAGTTGTACCACTGTCAGATTAACCAACCACTACCTTGAAGACATTTGACCAATGAAACAACATAAAAATCTGTTTTAGGGACCTGAAGGAGGTGAACTGATTATAAAGCACAACTGTTTGAATTATATAAAGATTTGAATTTATGTTTTTTTGTGGACTCGACTACTTTGAGTGATATTTTGCTGTAGAGTTGTCAGGCTTCAGGGTTTCTGTTGGTTTTGAGGTGTTTAGCTACCTGTTTTATTTTGAAAATCTCTGTGCTAAGTTCTTGTCTCACTTCTCTTTCCCAATCTTCCCTGAGTGTTTGCACCTGTGGCTGGTCAGGATCAGGGCTTATATTGTCATCTACACTGTCAGAGGGCCTCATACATGCCCTGCTGTGCATTTTTCCTGCATGTAGCACACGGGGAACACGGGGCACACGGGGCACACGGGTCACACGGAGCACACGGGGAACACAGGGCACACGGGGCACACGGAGCACACGGGGCGCACGGGGAACACTGGGCACACGGGTCACACGGAGCACACGGGGAACACGGGGAAGACGGAGCACACGGAGAACACTGGGAACACGGGGAACACGGGGCACACGGGGCACACGGGGAACACGGGGAACACGGGGCACACGGAGCACACGGGGAACACGGGGCACACGGGGAACAAGGGGCACAAGGGGCACACGGGGCACACGGGGAACACGGGGCACACGGGGAACAAGGGGCACACGGGGAACAAGGGGCACAAGGGGCACACGGGGAACACGGGGCACACGGGGCACAAGGGGCACACGGGGCACACGGGGAGAACGGGGCACACGGGGAACAAGGGGCACAAGGGGCACAAGGGGCACACGGGGAACACGGGGCACACGGGGCACACGGGGAACACGGGGCACACGGGGAACACGGAGCACACGGAGCACACGGGGAACACGGGGCACACGGGGAACACGGGGCACACGGGGAACACGGGGAGCACGGGGCGCATGGGGAACACGGGGAGCACGGGGAAGATGGAGCACACGGAGAACACTGGGAACACGGGGAACACGGGGCACACGGGGCACACGGGGAACACGGGGCACACGGGGAACAAGGGGCACAAGGGGCACACGGGGCACACGGGGAACACGGGGCACACGGGGAACAAGGGGCACAAGGGGCACACGGGGAACACGGGGCACACGGGGCACAAGGGGCACACGGGGCACACGGGGAACACGGGGCACACGGGGAACAAGGGGCACAAGGGGCACACGGGGCACACGGGGAACACGGGGCACACGGGGCACACGGGGAACACGGGGAACACGGAGCACACGGAGCACACGGGGAACACGGGGCACACGGGGAACACGGGGAGCACGGGGGGCACGGGGAACACGGGGAGCACGGGGAAGACGGAGCACACGGAGAACACTGGGAACACGGGGAACACGGGGCACACGGGGAACACGGGGCACACGGGGAACAAGGGGCACAAGGGGCACAGGGGGCACACGGGGAACACGGGGCACACGGGGAACAAGGGGCACAAGGGGCACACGGGGAACAAGGGGCACAAGGGGCACACGGGGAACAAGGGGCACAAGGGGCACACGGGGAGCACGGGGAAGACGGAGCACACGGAGAACACTGGGAACACGGGGAACACGGGGCACACGGGGCACACGGGGAACACGGGGAACACGGGGCACACGGGGAACAAGGGGCACAAGGGGCACACGGGGCACACGGGGAACACGGGGCACACGGGGAACAAGGGGCACAAGGGGCACACGGGGAACACGGGGAACACGGGGCACACGGGGCACAAGGGGCACACGGGGCACACGGGGAACACGGGGCACACGGGGAACAAGGGGCACAAGGGGCACACGGGGCACACGGGGAACACGGGGCACACGGGGCACACGGGGAACACGGGGAACACGGAGCACACGGAGCACACGGGGAACACGGGGCACACGGGGAACACGGGGAGCACGGGGGGCACGGGGAACACGGGGAGCACGGGGAAGACGGAGCACACGGAGAACACTGGGAACACGGGGAACACGGGGCACACGGAGAACACGGGGCACACGGGGAACAAGGGGCACAAGGGGCACAGGGGGCACACGGGGAACACGGGGCACACGGGGAACAAGGGGCACAAGGGGCACACGGGGAACAAGGGGCACAAGGGGCACACGGGGAACAAGGGGCACAAGGGGCACACGGGGAACACGGGGCACACGGGGCACAAGGGGCACACGGGGCACACGGGGAACAAGGGGCACAAGCGGCACAAGGGGCACACGGGGAACACGGGGCACACGGGGCACACGGGGAACACGGGGAACACGGAGCACACGGAGCACACGGGGAACACGGGGCACACGGGGAACACGGGGAGCACGGGGCGCACGGGGAACACGGGGAGCACGGGGAACACGGGGAAGATGGGGCACACAATCCAGCTGAACTTTCTGGCTTATAAATGTCACACCAGGATAATTGCAGCTGCTCTTGTTTGATCTTCTGTGTGTTTTTCCTTATTTTCTGTGGGTTAGTGCTGCACATTAACCGTAGATGAGTTTGGTAACTATACTAGAACTGGTTGGGGTCCCACGTCGTTTCTTATTCCTATATATTGCACCAGGGTGTAGGTGTTGCTCTCATTTCCAAACACATCTCTAACACCATCAGCAACACAAATCTTGGGAATGTTTAGAATAAAACGTCCTAAAATATCTCCTTTTTATAAACAAATCCTACAGTAATCGAGGCAGAAATCAAGTCGGCAAGAGACACATGGACGATGTTATCAGAGTTTCTATCCATTCGTGCCGCAGTAACATAAACATTATCCGATATGTTGACAGTAACTTTAACAAGACAGAATGGTCTTCCATTTTTCCTGCAGACTCTCATGCTTGTCTGCTCAAGTTGTGTTTGTTTAGATATGAATGTAAGGTTATGTGCAAACTGATAAGGAGACATCTTTGTGTTAGGGCAAGTTATTCAGAAAAGGATTTTGTATTTGCATGAATCTCTTTCCATTTTTCCAGTTTCCATGTTTTAGAAGGCACGAGTAATCCCAGTCAATACCAGATCAGAGCTCCGGTTTCTGCTTTCTAGAGCAAGAACAGAATACGCAGGAAACAAATCCATGTCTCCGTTTTATTTTTTATGAGTCTCATTTCCCTCTTTTTTTTTTTTTTTTACCCCCCTGACCTCTGGGTGCTGTGATGTTCATTGTGCTGCATCATTGGTGACGCCACGTGCTCTGTGTTTATCATCAGGGAAGGGAGGGGGATGGGGATGGGGAGAGGGAGAGATCGTTCTCTCTCATTCCAACCAGCGCACCGACAGACACACATTCCCATCCAGTTCGTGACAGACGGAGGGACGAGGACAAAAAGCTGAACCACACAGAGCCCACTGCAGAAGCTACACCACAGGTACAGTGAACCTATCAGCATGGAACGTGATATTTATGAAAGAGCTTCAGAGTGTGAAATGGTTCTTCTGAAGGCTGAATTTTTTTATTTATTTTGTATATTCTTCGCTAGTTTTAACATTTCAACTTTATATGTCCAAGACAGTGAGATTTGTGCCTCCCATGAGCTGTAGCTGTTTTCTGTTAGAAGACTGAAGGAGGAGGAGGAGGATGTCTAAATGAGGACAGCATTTTTGGCACAGACTGTGTGAATACTGGTGCTGAGGCTTTGTACTCTACTTTTATTCACACACCCCCATCGTCAGCTATTGCGTTTGCATGAATAGCATGGCGACAGGTTGAATTTATGGTTCCTGCGGAAAAACAACGTGCGCCATCTATTTAAGATTTGAATATTTTGAACTAAAAGGGCACATTTATTGTAAACGTGGTTGATCATGCTTCTACGGAGGGAGCGGAAAGAGCAAAGAAAATGTTTGGCTGAGGCAGACTGAGACAGCCAAATGATGAATCAACCAAGTCATAAAAGTTGATTGGATTTGGTGCAGGGTTGTATTACAGCCTCCAAATAACCCTGCATTTGCTAAATGCTCCTGGCAACACCTAACAGATTGACACTCTAATACAGTTGGGCATCATATTTACAGAAGTCTGATTAGTCACTTAATCTTTGCACATCTTCTAAATATGCCACTTGTGGTGAATGAGCATGGTTCTGTCTGGTGGTAGCTACCTACTGAAGCATAGCAGATATTATTAGTCAAAACCTTTGCAAAACAACAAAGTTGAAGCCCCGTTTTAGTCTGCCTGTTATATAAATCCACTGCTGGATCCGGAACAGCAACGCCCTCCCGTTTTTCTTGCAGTGACTGTTTTTTTCACAGTTTATTTTTCCAAGCTATAAAACTTACAGCCTAATTTTTTTTTTTTTTTTTGTCTACAGCCACTGAAGTCGAGCCTATCTTCCCTTTCGGGAGTGGGTCTGTTTCTCAGCTCGGGGGTTTATTTATAGACCTACAAAAAGCAATACACTCCTGCTTCACCAGCCACATCAATTCCGGCTCCTACCTTATCGCTACTCCAGTTAAACCATATTTGGAATGAACATTTTGAGTTTTTGGAAAGCAGCAATAAAGCAGATAAGCCTAGAAAACTCTACAAGTACTGTATGAACACATCACTGGCTTCACGATTATAAATCAGCTCTGACTCACATTTATTGCTTTCAGGCACCGATCCTGTTTGTTTGGCAGGTGTGAACAGAGAGAGAAAATGTGACCGTTAAAAAAGATCTTTCAGTTCAGACTCATTGGCAGTAAATGCGATACTTCAGAGCGAGACTTGTCAAACGTATCGACCAGAGAAGCCTTTATAATTTAAGAGGCACAGAAAAAACCACATCCAGACCCAGCAGTAGATGACTGTATCCACCCAGTGTCACAAATGTTGAAAGTCTTTGTCCTTGGGCTCGAGCTACGTAACCACGCCAAAATGTCATATGCTGCCACAACACACTGAACCACCTGCGTCGATTTAGAATAAACACGTTTTAATGGAAGACTGTGAAACACGCAAAGGCTGTTTGAAATCAGATGTTTTTGTCCTGAGGGGTCTGATCAGGAAAAAAAACAAAAAAAAACAACAGTGTCAATAAGGACATCATGGTGACACATTCACCGAGAAGCCTGTTGTGTAAGTTTTTCACGGATACACTAGATTACTTTGGAAAAACTTCAGAACGATTATTGTAGGACACTCTTTTACAGCTAAAGACTATAAAAACCCGGCTTAAAATTGCAGGCGTAGGACTGGGGATGTTGTATGGTCACCAAATACACAAATTAAAGGACACAAGTTGCTGATACAAATTGTGCTGATGAAATGATTCAATTCGTACAAAACTAACGACTTGGGATAATAAACATGTTTGATTTTGTTGTAATTTAAAAACCTAGAAAAAAACGCCTCCAGGAATTGAGATCTGGGGGTCTCAACATGGAAATGTTTTTGCAACCTGAAAATCGCTTGTAAAAAAACAACAAAAACATTAAAGACAAACATAATCAACAACTTTAAACGGCATCGCTCTGCTGGTCACGTTCGTGATGACACTGACAAAGGTGAAGAGGTTGAAATTAAAACTAGCAGGTTAAAGGTCCTGCAGTTTATCTTTGACTGTGGATTAATGTCAACTAAAGCCAACTATAGTTCTGAGAAAGTAAATCGGAACGTATCGTCAGGTCAGACCATCAAGAAAATCAAAAATCAGAAATGGCCAAGAAAATGAAAATCGATGCATCTCTAGTTTTTTTCTTCTACAGAAGGTTTATGGGAAAAAAGCTTTTTGGACCAGACGGGAAGTCTGTCTTTATTCACTGGATCAATAAACATTTGCAAAACAGACCGGAGACACAAAGATTTGCAACATTTCTTTAAATAATTTTATACAAGCTAACCAACTTGTATACAGACGATATGGTGAATCGACATCGAATAACAATTGTTTTATCACAGAGTTGGAGGGTTTTACCTATTTTTTTTTTTTTTCAAGCCAATTCAGTTAGGTGTTTTCTAAAAAATAAATATTGGATAGACACACACATCAAAATCTCAATATGATGTAAAGTAATACGTTCTGTGCAAACATTACAGCCTGCAGGCTGGTGCGAGTTTTGTTAAGTTCTGCTATGCTTTTATTTTTTCTTAATTGACTCGACAGAAATGGCAAGCATTTGAACCCATAAGAATCCAGACCCGTTCCTACTTGGAGAAAAACATGTGGGGTGGATAACACAAACAAAGCAGACTATGTGTTCAAGATACTTTCCAGGACATGTAAAGGCAGTGTGTCACCTGTGTCATCATGGGTCCTTATGGGTTACGGATGGGTCCTTATGGGTTACGCATGGGTCCTTATGGGTTACGGATGGGTCCTTATGGGTTACGCATGGGTCCTTATGGGTTACGCATGGGTCCTTATGGTTTATGGATGGGTCCTTATGGGTTACGCATGGGTCCTTATGGGTTACGGATGGGTCCTTATGGGTTACGCATGGGTCCTTATGGGTTACGCATGGGTCCTTATGGGTTTTTGGATGGGTCCTTATGGGTTACGCATGGGTCCTTATGGGTTACGCATGGGTCCTTATGGGTTACGCATGGGTCCTTATGGGTTACGCATGGGTCCTTATGGGTTACGCATGGGTCCTTATGGGTTACGCATGGGTCCTTATGGGTTACGCATGGGTCCTTATGGGTTACGCATGGGTCCTTATGGGTTACGCATGGGTCCTTGTGGGTTACGGGAACTCTCATGGGCACAGGTGAATAAAAAGTTCAGCTCAGCAGGCCGACTGTGGTTCCTTAACAAGTTGTTGAGTCACTAATAGAAATAGAAACTGCACTCGTACAGAAAACATTTCTTCATGCAAATGTCTGAAACAATTAATAATTTTGCCCCCAAAAAATTCTCCTTAAAAATTTAATGTTAAATTACTGCCTAAAATATTTCTTGTTTGCAAGGTTTTGCTGCTTCTCTCTGTTTTGGAACAACTCTTCTTGCTCCCCGGAGTCCCCGAACCTCACTCTGTTCCCCCGCCTCCCTCTCACCCGGTGGCATTTTTCAACAGCTAAACAATGAAGTTGGCACTGTGAGAGAGACACTGGAGGAGCAGCACCGTTATTAGCGTGATTTGCATGCTGAAACGTTCCCACATTGCTTGATGTTTCTCCCGGATTTCTGTTCCAATTAGGTTGCTTCCTCTTGCCTTTTCGGAAATTATGAAGGGTTGTTCTACTTATTTCTGGCCATAAATATATACTCGTGCATGGATGTAGATTACATGATCTTATAACCAAAGTATCATAAATGAGTCGTAAAACAGTAAATATCTATTAATTGTGTACCTTCGAACGTTCAAACCCCTCAGCTTGTCTGCTCTCTCTTCATGTCCTTTTTTTCCTCTTGTCTCCTCTGTGTGGCTTATTGCATGTAATCTTCTCTTTTGTGAATTTTATTACTTCCTTTGCATCCTGCAATGCACCACCAGCAGTACAGTAGATCTTGTCTCTTGTATTTTTTTTATACCTGCTGCTAGATGGGGCCTGGATTGTTTTGGAACTTCCCTCCCAAGGCTGGCTGCACGGTTCCACAGAGCCTCCTGCAGACCATGTACGTAGGAACGCCCTAATAATATAATGTACCATACCGTACCATTCAGTACCACACAGGTCTTTCCTTTATGGAGCCTATATATACTTATCTATGGCATTTCCCGTCTATTTGTCTCATTCTGTCAGTCAGTCAGTCAGTCAGTCCAGTGTTTCACATGTTCATGTTGCAGGAGCCAGTAAATAATCATTATCTTGTACTTGAACAAACATGCAAATGCTAGAAAAAGCCACCTGCCACATGTCCGATATCTAGTTAGAAGTCTTTTTAAAACCACGGCAGACACTAGAACATGATCTGACAATTATGTAGAAAGCTTGAAACTGAAGCTACAGGATTTGCGATCAACCGGCTCCAGGCGAAACTCTGGTTTCTAAAAGAATCTGAGCTTTAGCAGTTTGCTTATTCTTCTGGTTAGTCCATTCTATGTAGTGTTTGTGCATGCCTCAATAACCAAATGCTAATGCCAGAAATAGGATTTAATTTTTCAGTGCAGTGAAAAAATAATGGTGATCTAAAGTTAAGAAGTTAACTGTACTGCTTAAACCTTAACCCTGACTAAACCTAACAAACAAAACCTCAGAACCAACTGAATTAATGAACCAAGTTAATAAATGTTTCTATTATGACCTTTTTTTGACCGTATTAACGTAACTATACGTCACATCAGAGCCTTTACTTAGTGAAGGCGTGGGCCACCGCTGTTCCCGGTGTACATAAACGGCTTTCCCGCTTACCTGAAACACTCGTTACTGCCGTAGCGACATTAGCAACACAAGATAAAGTTAGCACGTCGTCGCCGGGCTCAGCTCGCCAAGCCAGCGTTAGCTCAGCATGCTAATGGGCTGCGGGTGGTGATTCATGTTTTCGTAAGTAGTGGTGCATGTTTTTATTTATAAATGCATTGATCACTTTTATTACTAGAGCCCACCGACATGCCAGGCGTGCGTGGGCGTGTGCACGCAGCACTAAACTCGCTCTTTCTAAGGTTATGTAACCACTGCATCTGTGGTGACAGTTTTCATGTTGTAACATGGATTACAATCAGTAATCAGTCTCAACACCTCCCTTTACTTTCTCTTGCTGTTTGTCACTGAATACGGAACGATGGTAGGACAGTGAGCGTGACAATGATGCACGTGAGATGAAGAAAGGACTGTAGTTAGTAGTTTTTTTAAACATTTTTTATTGACTTAGTGCGCACCCGATGGGGTTCTGCCATATATTGTGCAGTTGTTTGCATCTGGCTTTACTGCATGCTGCAGTTCCACGATAGTTGTGCAGTTGGGGGTTTGAACTGGCCCATGAGTTCAGCTGTTGTTTCAAAGTCGTATGTGCTCACAGCTCACAGCGTACATCCACGTCAAAGTATGAAACACACTATAACTGCCGTCAGCCAGATGTCCCATATTCGTTAACAGAAGTAGAAAGAGAAGATCACTTGGCGAGTGAAGTGACTCTTATTCTTGCACACTTTCCATCTCCGTGCCTTCCACTTCAGATGAAGTTCTTGGGTAATCAAAACACACTCGATGAAAATGATTTGTGTAAATCAGTTGTGTCTGTTAAATGAAGGGTCAAACAAAATTTCTGTACACTCCCCAAACTTTACAAGTTTCGTGAAAATGGGTTTTAACTCTGTATATGCCACTGTATACTGGATACTGATGTACTGGCCTACTGTAGCTTTAAAGTCAGAGATCTTGGATCTAAGTAAATGCTTTTTTAAATTTCCCAAGAAAAAATACACTCACATTAATCTGCAGTAAAGGACTGATAAAACCTAATAAAACATGAATTTATGCTTCATCTTTATACCCTGAAGCAAAGCTGATGGTTCTTTAGTTAGGGCCATTTCCTTTACCTTCCTTTGCCCCCCCCACCCAACACACACACACACACAAACACACAAACACACACACACACACACATGCATATTATTGCCTCTTTGTCATAGAAACCATTACGCGTGCATTAGAACATGCCATTTGTCAGCTTGATAAAGCTTTGTGTGTTTCACATTTGCATGATCACTGCAGTGAACAGCTGAATGGTTGAATGTGTCCAGCTCTGACATAATTACGTACATAATTACATACATAATTACGTACATATTGCTCATGGAATAAATGTGCTGTTCCTCTATCCTGGCACTGATGTAGGACACCTGTGAAAGTGATGCTTGCCGCACCGGGGCGACGGTTCATGTAATGTGTGGGTGCTCGAGTTTGCCCAAATGACAGCTTGTTAATCAATGGAAAACTGTTTGCTCCATCACCAGGGAAGTGTCAGTAGATGATAAATGTTGTGGGACAGAGAAAAAGAAAAAAGAGTAGCCTTCCAGGATGCTGGATGCCTGTTGAACAGGCGGCCCAGGTTCAAGTCCCTGCCTGTCACTCTTTCTTATGTGTCTTCCCCTTCTCTTTGCTCCAAGTTTACTCTCAATCTACTTTCTAATAAAGGCCACTAGAGCCACAGAAAAAATCTTTAAAAAAATGGTCCATGTGTGTATCAAACTAAAAATAAATCATTAAGTATGTTTCTGTCCTACTGTCAGGCTCCCCTGACGTGGCTGAACAGAAGAAAACTGATGTTTGATGTCTGAAGCAGCTTCATTGTTGCAGCGACATGTTTAAATATAAATTCAGGAATGAATACCACACTAAACACATAAAACCAGTTCATATCATTGAAAGATTACTTGTAAATATTTATTTCTACATTTCAACAAGCTAGATACTTTCTTAGCTATATATGTAGTGTTTTTCTTTAACTGAATAGTTTTTGTCTAAATATGTGATAGGCAAGATTAATTGATTTAAACAGACAAATGAGTTCAACTGTTATATGTGCAAACATGTTTTGTGCACTTCCCAAATTAGAAAAATAAATGAATGCAAATGCTTAATTTAATAATGTTGAAATATTCCCAAAAATAGGGATGTATTTTTGTTTAAGATGAGCTTAAAAAAAGGTTATTTAATATTTTCTCTTTAGAGTTAAAGTAAATGTTTTTTTATATTGAAAATGTAAATAATAAATTGTAATGACAAGTGTTTCTCCAAAGTGTCTTGCAATAAGTTAAAACTAATCTGTTTATGAGATAAGTAAAAGTGTAAAATGGAAACATAGTGACGGAAACCCCAAAGTGCCAGTTCAGTTTTTGTCCGTTACGTCTACATTTGATTTTTCTGCTCAGTGACAAGTTAATGTAGTGACTCTCATCTTTATTATTCATGGTAGATTTAAAATGGTTCAACATATTACTACTCATATTTAGGTCCATAGTTAGTAATTTATTTTTAACTTAATTTTATTCACTTTACATTAGCAAACAGTTGAGAAAGCTTTGTCCATTTCAAATATTTATGTTTCATTACAGACTGAAGCTTTTTACTTCCGTTTTTAGCAATAATTTAAGCTTTGAAAAACAAAAATGTAGCAGGTGATATTTTAATGATGAGCATATTTCATATCTGCTACTTCAACATTGGTATGCTAAGTAGCAGCTCGTTATAATGATAATAACAATAATCACTGGAATTCGTAATTAATTTGAAAAGATCTATAGCGCATCTTTTGATAAACTTCAGTTAACGGACTTCATTCAACTTTATTCTTATTTGTTTGGCTTCATTACAACTACTCCTACTACACATAATCACCCACATAGAGTATGTTAGATAAATTGTAATCCTTTTCTTGCCGGGAATAATTGATCCCTTTACCAATTCAGTTAAAAATTGAAATACAGCTTAGTTACTGCTGCGGCGCTGTAATAGAACCTTATGACTCTGAGGACGGTGACTATGGTCAGGAAAACCAGTCAAGCCCTCAAATCGCTCCACTTGGCTTCAGTCCTTGACATCTGATTCTCAGCTCGGTTCAGGAAGGACCCCGGCGAACGCTGCTCCTACCCATCAGCGTGCTGTTGGTGGCCCCACTCTGTCCGTCTGCCCTGCTGGCATTCGGCTGGCTCCCCAACAGGCAGAGCGTAGAAATGCGACCGCTAGAAGGGACAAGAAGTAACATCTCTCACTGTGGCTGTTGGACCATCAAACTGCGCCAGTCAGCTTGAGTGAAGTCATACTGCAGGCACCTGGCTGAAAAATAAATGGTTTGGCTATAACTGCAGGCCATGAAACAAGATCACTAAGCTCATTTTTGTCTAAAGCACATGATAAATAGACACTGTCTTCACTACAATGTGAGGCAGTTAAAGGTAGCCGTGTCCTTCCCAGTGTGAGGCTCAGCTTGTCTGAACCGTGGCGAGTTAACACGACTGAACCTGTTTGGCTTCATGTAGCATGGCGGAGAACGGAAACAGGAAGCGTCTTTCCCAGTTCTGGACCACCTCGTGATAACACACAGCTCCAGAACATCTGCAGTAATTTTACAGTATTGTAGTAAAAATGACATCATGACTACACAAACAAGTAAAACATCATTTTAATGTGTCTGCCCTTGATGTTGAGCTATTTTTTGAGCTTTAGCTTGTTTGACTATTGAAAATGAATGTAGAAGAGGTGTGTAATTGAAATTGATTTCAGTCATTACGCTTATTAGAAACGAAGTACGTACTGATTTTATTTGGGTTTTTAAACTTCAGTTAACTTTACTGTACCTCTCCTATGAATCTATAATCTTTCTTTTTTGGTTGCCTTTGAGTCAAGACTATTATCAGTATCCTACATTTGAGCATTTTTCCCATTATGGCGAGATAAATTTACAACTAAACTAAAAAAAAGTGCTCTCACAGTAAACATTACCACATTGTGATGATTTCCTCAGATGCAAGCAAATTCAAATAATTATCAGTTTTTGTCTTTGCTACCATGAATAAATTTGAGAACATTATTTTTTTTTTTCTTGGCATGGGTTTTCAATGAACTGGCATTGGGATAGTTCGGAACATTTGTTGGCTACCAATGCCCAGGATGAAACACATTTTTAAAAAGGTCCTTCTAACTCCCAATTGCTCCCCGGGGCGCTGCCCTGCTAGCAGCCCCACTGTTCACTAGTGAAACTAGTTGATGGGTTAAAAGCAGAGACTAATTTCGGTGTGCATCGTACATACAGCGTGTGCACGATGTCCACACTGACAAGAAAGGGAAGAAAAAAACAAATATTGCAAACTGAATTTTGTAGACGTGACATCGAGAGTCCAGACGTCCATTCCTGTCAGACGTTTGCTCACTTCCGCCTCAGCCTTCCAGCACTGCAGTGACCGTTATTCAGTCAGACTGGGAAAGGAAAGGGTAAGACCTAATCCAGGCTCCATTGTGAGAATATGAGGCATAAAACTGTGACATCAAATACCAATATCTCGCTCCCCAATCAGATTTTTGGTGCATTTCTCAGGGAATAAGAAAGATATAACACATGTAGAGTCAAAATGTGAAGATAAGATGTAAAGATAACTAAATTAAACTAATAACTTTTATTTAAATATTTATGCACTGACATTTGCACTGTAGAAGGAGAAGCATAACAAAGTGAAGCAACTCTAGATAACAACATGACCCCCTAACAATTGACAGAAACCAGGCATGAAGGGTGCATCAATGCAGCAAGTGCCTTACTGATAAGGGCTTTTTTTCTAAAGCTACCATATTATAGTATTTGAATCCCTATTTATATTGGTCAAACATCACTACTAAAACACTGCCTGGGTGTATTAGATAATGCAGCTTAAACGTTCTGTTTTCCGTGTGTTGTCATGTTTAATTGTTTAAACCAACTAAGCTCCTTTCTGCCAGTGACGTGCCACACAAACAGAGACAGTTGAAGAATGTTTGTTTCTTTTTTCATTGAAACCAGTCTGAGAGGCAGGAATGACCACAGATGGGGATGATGGATGGGCTGGGTTGCCCTGCATTCAGAGGCCCAGTTGGAAGAGGCAGTTAATGCTTTTGTAGTTTTGTGGTAGTTCTGAAGATGAAGAAACATCCCTAGAAGCTGCTAGTATGATAACTCTTTTAAAACTTTGATTTATTTCCTAATCTATTGTATATCTTTTAAAATTACAGCTACATAGTTTGAAAACTGAGTATATAGCATTTTTATAATCCAGGCAAAGCTTAATATGGGGGTTGTGAGGCTACATAACATTTTATTGTAGAAATATATATTTCTTCTAAGTGGACTTAGGGACGCAATCGTCGCTTCACACTAGTTTGGAAATGGTCATAAGAGTATAATAAAAAAAAGTTTTGATTTATCTGTTCTACTATGATAAATATTATTCACAAATGAAAAACATTCAAGAAAATTGCAGTCTCTCCATAAATGGACATCGCTCCTGGGAAGATTGTAAATTACCCTGAGGTCAGAGTATGCAATGCTTAGAGAAATACAAAAAAAGAAAAGAAAAACAAACCTAGAGGCTATAACACAGACCCTGTCGTCACTGAACATATCAAATAAAAAGTCTACAACAGCAAAACTGTTAAAAGCATGCTTTAATGGAATGGGTTGCTTTAGAAAGCATTATTTGTCTTAAAATAGTATGAAAACATGATTAAGTTTGCAAAACTGCATCTAAACAAACCACATGACTTCTGCAACAAAGTCTTATGGACAGATGAAACCACAGAGGAGTCGTTTGGCCTTAATGCTCAGCGCAATATTTGGTTAAAACCAAACGGTATTTCAGCTATTTCAACAGAAACATCTCACACCTACTGGCAGTACATGGTTGATGACTTGGGGTTATTCTACAGCTACAGGGCCTGGACATCTCAGAGTCAGACTGTCCACGAGCATTTCTGAATAGGAGCGTTCTAAAAGCAAATGTGAGACCATCTGTCCAACAGCTAAAGTTTGGTTGAAATCTGGTTTTGCAGCAGGGTAATGATCTGAAACACAATGTCAAATATAGGTCAGAACTGCTGAAAAAAACAAACAAGAATCAAGGTCCAGTCAAAGTGCAGACCTCTACCAAAACTGCATGAGGTGGTGGGTCTTTAAGGGAGTTGTACATAATGTAAAAATAGGAACAAATGTCCAAAAGCCTCAATGAACTGAAGCAATGCTGTTAGGACAAATGCACCAAAATGTCCTCACAATATGCGAGAGATTGATAAATTCACAATGGATATAACTGAGACAGCAGATGGGCTGGACATTAGATTATAACACTTTGTTCATTCAATCACCAGGCAGACTTTTGTTTGTCAAGGCTCCTGTCTTCTTTACAGACTGGACGAACACAACGTACCACCCACATCTCAGATTGTTTCAGATGGGTTTTCAGCCTAAATCTGCTTGTTGTTCAGGATAAAATTATTTATGTACATTTCTTATTAACTGTAAAACTGACTTCTACATGCAGAGAGATACAAGGCCCAGAGGAGAGATACGTCTTTCATCTTGCTGCTTTGACAAGGATGCTGTGCCTGCCTACAAAGAATATGCTCAGCATTTTAGTCTGAGGCTGATAGCTGATATTTAATATTTAATCCTCCTCTCAGACAATTATATCTCCTCTCTGGGAAATGTCTTAGCCACAAAAGATTTCTCTAGACACCTGGCAGCTATAAATAATTAAAGGTCTCATTTGAAGTGATGGAGAAAGCACTGGTAACATTTGGAAGCAATGTTTTGTTTTTCAACTTTATTTTCCATGAAAGCGTATTAAAACCATATATATATATAACCATATATATATATATATATATATATATATATATAAAAAAAACTCGTTCCTCACCCTCTGTGGGTGGTGTCCCTTCTAAGCTCGGGTCCTCTACCAGAGGCCAGGGAGCTTGAGGGTTCTGCGCAGTATCTTTGCTGTTCCTAACACCGCACTTTTCTGGACTGAGATGTCTGAGGTTGTTCCGGGGATCTGCTGCAGCCACTCTTCCAGTTTGGGGGTTACTGCCCCGAGTGCTCCGATCACCACGGGCACTACTGTCACCTTCACCTTCCAGGCCTTCTCCAGCTCCTCTCTAAGCCCTTGGTATTTCTCAAGCTTCTCGTGTTCCTTTCACCTGATGTTACCATCACTTGGTATTGCCACATCCACCACCACGGCTTTCCTCTGCCCTTTGTCTACCACCACGATGTCTGGTTGGTTTGCCATCACCATCCTGTCTGTCTGTATCTGGAAGTCCCACAGGAGCTTTGCTCTGTCATTTTTCACCACCTTGGGAGGTGTTTCCCATTTTGACCTTGGGGTTTCCAGCCCATACTCCACACAGATGTTTCTGTAGAGTATGCCCGCTACTTGGTTATGGCGTTCCATGTATGCTTTCCCTGCCAGCATCTTACACCCTGCAGTTATGTGCTGGATTGTTTCCGGTGCTTCTTTGCACAACCTACACCTTGGGTCTTGTCTGGTGTGGTATATCTGGGCCTCTATTGCTCTGGTGTTCAGAGCCTGCTCCTGTGCAGCCAGGATGAGTGCCTCTGTGCTGTCCTGTAGGCCAGCTCTCTCTAGCCATTGGTAGGACTTCTTGAGATCAGCCACTTCAGTTATGGTTCGATGGTACATCCCGTGTAGGGGCTTGTCCTCCCATGATGCTTCCTCCTCCAGCACCTCTTCACCTTGCCATTGTCTGAGGCATTCACTGAGTACGTAATCCGTTTGGGCCTTGTCCTTGATGTACTCATGGAGCTTGGCAGTTCCGTCCTGGATAGTGGCTTTCACACTCACTAGTCCTCGGCCTCCTTCCTTACGGCTTGCGTACAGTCTCAGGGTGCTGGATTTGGGGTGGAACCCACCATGCATGGTGAGGAGCTTCCTTGTCTTAACATCTGTGGTCTGTATCTCTTCCTTTGGCCACCTTATTATTCCTGCAGGGTATCTGATCACTGGCAGGGCGTAGCTGTTTATTGCCCGGGACTTGTTCTTGCCATTGAGCTGGCTCCTTAGGACCTGCCTTACTCGCTGGAGGTATTTGGCTGTTGCCATTTTCCTTGTAGCCCCTTCGAGGTTACCATTTGCCTGTGGTATTCCAAGGTACTTGTAACTGTCCTCAATGTCTGCTATTGTTCCTTCTGGGACTGAATGTATATATATATATATGTATATATATATATATATATGTATATATATACATATATATATATATATATACATATATATATATGTATATATATATATATATATATATATATATATATATATATATATATATATATATATATATATATATATATATATATATATATATATATATATAATAGCATTGTGCATCGTGGGGTGGGAGATTTTTGCAACAGCTCCTGCTGTACATGTAACAGTATATATCTTCATGGTTTTCTTGACTATAAATATTGATTTTTCATAGATTCTAAGTTCAGGTTTGGCTGTGCTGCTTCAGGGATTTCCACTGTCACCTCTGACACTTTTTACTACCTGTTATGACACGTAACGCAGCTCTTTAACTGCTTTTCTTCCAACGTTTAAGCAGCTTATCAGCTGATCCAACAGAAAACATCTTCTGCTTTTTCTTTTCCTTTCAGCTGCTCCATCAGATAAAGTAAAATGTATTATTTATTTGAATAATTTATCGAATGAATTTATTCTGTGCAAATATCAGAGATGCACACAGCTTCTCTACTAACAAACCCTGGTTCACCAGTGACCTGAAAGAGCTGCTCATTAAAAAATTAAAAAATAAAATAAATAAATATAAAGCAACCTCAAGTCGAGAAGAAGGAGGTGTACAGGAAAAAGCTGGAGAACAAAGCCATAAGACTGGACAGAGCAACATGTTCTTCAGCAGGATCAGTTCATAAACAAGCTCAGGTTCCCCCTCTAATGCCCCCAGCAAACAGACTTCCCATCCTGTTTTCCCCCACAGTTTCCTTGTCACACCTCAAATGTCTCATCTTCCAACTTGGTCATGGATCATGGTGCTGCTACATTTCTTTCTTCTACCACAATAGGAGATGTAAGTGCTCCCTCCACGTCCACATCCTGCCTATCTGTCTCTAGCAGATATGTGAAAACCATAACAAGGCTGTAGGGCTAGACGGTGTTAACCTTGAAAACCTGACTGCACCAGCTATGTGTGATTCTGTACCACCTCTTCAACCTTAGCTTGGTCTGGTAGAAGGTTAAAATGGAACGGAAAGGAGTTTTTGCGTCCGTCTTGGACGTACAGAGTCCTGCAGGACACCTCTTACATGTGGTGTACCTCAGGGTTCTGTTCTCGGACCTCTTCTGTTTTCATTGTACCTGCTTCCACTTGGATCAGTTCTCCGTAAACATGGGATTTCATTCCACTTTTATGCCGACGACAGCCAGATTTATATACCACTAAAGCAGGAAGAAGCATATTCTGCTCAACAGTTATTACAGTGCATTGATGATATTAAGGCATGGATGTCATGTAACTTATTACATTTAAATCAGGAAAAGACAGAGGTTCTGTTATTTGGCCCAAGTGACATCTCTAAGGTACATGTCAATTTGGGTGTTTTAAATGATTATTTGAAACGGACAGCAACGAGTTTGGGTGTCAAACTGGACAGCAACCTAACTTTTAATGCTCATATTAGTTCAGTGGTCAAGTCCAGCTTTTTCCATCTGAGACAATTGTCCAAGGTTAAACCTCTTCTTTCTCGCTGTGACTTTGACATTTTAATCCATGCTTTTATTACAACTCGTTTAGATTATTGCAATGCTCTTTATGTTGGAGCCTTTTCAATCTTCGGACCAAAGATCTGGAATGAGTTGCCCCTGGACCTCAGACAGATGGACTCATTTTCCACTTTTAAATCTGCTCTTAAAACATATTTTTTCACTTTTAATCGAGTTGGAATCTGGAGACTGTATTGTATTTTAATTTTCTTATGTCTGATTATTGCCATGCTCTTTTACTAATTTTATGCTTTGTTCAGCACTTTGGTGAACCTTGTTTTGTTTAAAGTGCTTTATAAATAAAGTTGAGTTGAGTTGAGTTGAGTTGAGTTGAGTTGAGTTGAGTTGAGTTGAGTTGAGTTGAGTTGAGTTAAAATGCTGTAGAAGATAACCTGCGTTGTTCTGGTACCAAAGAAATCTCAATCATCTCTACTTAAAAACTGTTGCTCTAATGTCACAGATCCAAAAAGTCTGGGAAACACACTTGGCTCAGCTGAGGAAGAAAACAATCACCTTTTAGGACCAACTACAATTTGAGTCGAATGTAAAAATGTTAGGAAGTAAGGAAATTAGTGGATGACGATGTCCTGAAGACTACCATCCCAACCAGAAGCCGTAGGTGGACAAATCTATCCTCGACACCCTAGCATCCCATACTGCTACCTGCAACACCTGGTTCTCCGTAGGGATCATGGAAGACTACAAGGCTGCGTCTTACAGTGTCGGCAGGGCAGTGAGAGAGGCCACGTTTAGCTATGGAAAGAAGATAGAGCTGCAGCTTTAGCAGTCTAACCCCAGAGGACTAAAGGGACTAAAAACTGTAATGGACTAGGCAGCACCCACATCCAAGTTGGGCATTGACTTGTCTCTTACTCAACAACTTCTATGCTTGGTTTGAGACTACCAGTTCCCAACTGGACATACAACCTGGGAGAGTAGGCGACGCTCACTGTGATGGACCATGAGTCAGGAGGGAGTTTAGGAGGGTGAACACCAGGAAGGCTGCAGGACCAGCTTGTGCTGACCAGCAAGCACCCGTGTTTAGTACCATCCTTAACCTCTCCCTCTCACAGTGTATCGTTCCCAAGTGCTTCAAGCAGTCTGTCATTGTCCCAGTTCCCAAGAAAGCTTACCCTGAATGACTACTGCCCAGTAGCCCTGACATCTGTGGCGATAAAGTGTTTTGACCAGCTGGTCAAAACACCACTTCCTCCCTACCTGCTGCCCTGGAACCCCTCCAGTTTGCGTATCATTTCAACACATCCACGGATGATGCCTTCCTGTTCCACATGGCCCTCACCCACCTGCATCTGGCAGGGGGAATTATGTGAGGATGCTATTTGTGGACTATTCATTAGTGTTCAACACCGTAGTCCCTTCTAGGCTGGCCACCAGAATCCTGAAAGAACCCATCCACTCCTGCTATAGACTTTTCACAGCTACCTTCTGGAGATGTTACCGCTGCCTAAAGACTCATACAGAGAGGATGAGGAGGGGCTTATTTCCTCAGGCGATCCACATCTTCAATGGACACTGAACGGAACTGATCTACACCTATGTGGACGTTTCAGTTCCGTCAGCATTGTTTGCGCACATCCATTTGCACATATTCACATTTATATTCATTTGCACATCTAGTCCTATATTGTTCTGCTTTGGAAGGAGAAATGGAGGTGGTGGAGAAGTAAACATATCTCAGTATTCACATGGATAAGATAGTTTTACTATGTTATCCTGTCATATCAGTACTATATACTCCTTTCACTGAGGAGTTGAAGCAGGAATATCTTGTGGAGGTCTGTTATCCTCCTTGAATTGTTGCATCCATATGTCTAATTAATACACTTGAGTAGAACAACCTATTTGTTATTTTGCCTTCTGCAACACTGCTGTTTCCCCTCCACGTTGTGCCATCCCATTTTTCCAGGTATTGATACGATAATTTTACATTTGATCCAATGATCTCCTGTAGTTGGTAGACTTCTCTCTGAATCTGTTTAATGCCCACCTAATGTATGATGTTGTTGGTGGACAGGTGAAAATAAAATAATGTGGTTTGATGACCACAGTCTCCGTGAGCATCAAAAGTGTCATTGTTCATACTCCATACTGTGTAAACAGAGTCCTGATCAATGGTTTGCTCCAGCTACTCTAAAGATGTTCCACTTAGATTTTTGCAAGTCACAGCATACATCATGATTTAAATAATCTCTTGGGTTTTGGTGATTTTTCTTGAGAATACTTATAGCTAACATGCCAGTGGGCATAAATAGTCCCAGCTGCCATAAAATCTACACGAGACATTCTGGCAGGGCTAATGCTAATAACCACTGCCTCTAAATGGAGAGGAGTGTAGCCGCAGACTGTGAGGAAGTGGAACAAAAGCCCTCCGTGATGCACCGATGGTTCTCTGAAGAGCGGTTTTGAAGCCTTTTTTTTCTCGTACTGAGAACGAGCAGGCCTGGTAGCCGACTGGAACAGTCCCCCTTTATGCCAGTCCAATTTAGCCATTTTAGCTTGCCTTGGTGATACTAACCTATGATATTAATTAAGAATAATTTATTGATTAGAGCTTGGTGGTTTGGACTGTTGCCTCTTAGCAAGAAGGTTCATAGTTTGGATCCCAGCAGGAGTGTTTCTGTGTGCAGGTACTCTGGCTTCCTCCCACAATCCAAAAACATGTAAGTCACCTGACTTTCTACATGTCCCGTAAGAGTTAACATGAACTTAATGTGGTTGTCTGTCTACATGTGGCCCTGTGATGGGGTGGTGATCTGTCCAGGGTGTACCCCTACCATTCACCTGAGAAAACCTGGGATCGACTGCAGATCCTGCAGATCCCTGAACAGAATTCCCTTCTGTTATTCTGCTAATAGATTTAGACTGCTGGGGGACCTCCTATAATGCACTGGACTCTTTCCACATTCTCTTCTTACGTCTCAGAACCCCAGGTGGTTGAGGCGGATGGACACCTTCTCTGAGAATGGTTCTGCTGGAAAACCTTTTATTAATGCAATTTCGTATTTTTTTTTCGCCACTGTCACGTCATGTTTGTTTAGGATAGCGTTACTTATTTTTATGAATTGGCATTTAGGTAAACTTGAATCTGGACTGCATTGGGAAGAACGGGATTTGGTGGATTAGAAATAAGTGGATTAGATCGCAATATAAATGGACAGAAAGATTGTTCTTAAATGGGCTGTATTGGACTTTTTGTTTGCTTCCTGTGTAAAGTGCTTTGAGAGTACATTTGTTGTAAATTAGTTTTGTACAAATAAAGTAAATTAGTTGAGTTAGAAGGGCTGAGATTCTCACTTTAATAAATTAACAAAACTACATGTATTATAAAAATCCTGACGCACACAGTCTCATCTTATGCTGATAATGTATCATAATGTTTGACAACTGCAGTCCAAACCAGGGAGAAGAACTCTCTCTATAGATATTTGTCTTTTTTTTGTCACAAGTACATTTTTTAAATCCTGAAAGCTACGCATTTAGTACTGCCTCATTACTTCATTTTCAGCAGAAAGCAGAAAATGAACTCTGCATGTGAGCGTTGTAAGCTGACACACTTCAGTGTTTTGTATTCGCACCATCTACCATCTCCTGCTGACTCAATGACTCAAATACAGTTTGTTTTCAAGGAACCTAATATTTATGATAAATGGTTGTTTCTGGTATCACTATATGCTGATGGCACCTTTGTGAAGGATGTTTCTGGTTTGCATCAGCCATGAAAACAACATTTCCGCATTCAGTCGATGGAGGACACCCTCTTGTGGATTTTACTTTTCACTATGTACTGTATGTATGTATTGCCTATTAAACCCACAACAAATCGTGTACTATAATTTACTACTTCTGTTTCTTCATTGTATTATATTGGATTGATATGTAGACTATTAACAAAGTTAACCTAATTTGTTTGTTGTAAACCCAACTGTAATAAATTAATGGTTAGTTAGTCATTTTGTTAAAGTGGTTATATGAAGTGGTGGGAAAATGAATGTGTTATTTAAGAGGGGAAAGAAAACCTGAAGGAGAATGTGAGCCAGACACCATAGGCCCCAGAAGCGTTGTCATAGCAACCCTGTCTGGGAAGAACTAAAGACTGAAAAAGAAGCAAAGGAGCCAGAGAACAAAAAGAGGACAGGCCTATTTTGTTCTCATCAACAAGCTGCTTTAAAAGCACATCGCTTTCTCCACAAAACTCCCAGATAAACACACTCTTTGGGAAAAAGAAAAGGTTTCTTTTTTGTTGTGTTTTTGGGCAAGGTTCCTTTGTGATAGAGCACAGAAAACAAACCTGTAAATAACTTCTCACCCGCTGATGCTTTGGCTGCCAGAGCACAGTCGGTTAAGAGGATGAAGAGAGTCTTTGAAGTTTGGCCTTCCTCTGTGGAGACTGGACTGTGATGGCCACATGTCTCGCTGTTCATCTCAAGGCCTTACTGATAAAGCCACGTAGGGGATACGCAACAAGATTCCTCATCGAAATGTCAATCAAATGACAACAAATAGACAAAACGACAGCAAAGACAAAGCCAGTACTTCACAATGAGACAACCCAACCATTAGAAGATGCAAAATTAACGCCTAAAACAACAACAACACACTAATACAACATGATGTAAAATGATACAAAAAAAATCCACTGATACGCAACTGCTGTACATAAAATTATTATAAACACAAAACACCAACAGTTGAACACAAACTGATGCAGAAATGCACAACAACTTCATCCAAAAGGGGCACAAACTAATAATAAAGCACGTGCAAATAACATAAAAGAGATGCAAAGCAAACAAAAACATCTAGAAAAAAAACTTTAACACATTAATTTGGTGACATGTAAGAAAAAGTTCAACTTTTTGAATTTCCTAAATGCTTCACTAACAAGAAACATTAGAAAAAAAGATAAACTGGCAAGCTCTTATAAGGTTATCTGAAGATTTTTCTAAGGTTATCATTTATATATATATATATATATATGTGTATATATATATATATATATATATATATATATATATATATATATATATATATATATATATATATAAATGATCATATTTTACCAGGGAGAAGGCTGCAGCTCAGGTTACCATACACCCTTCAGTCTACAGGTTGTTAAGCTTGATGGATGCACAATTTCACAGTGCATTTTCAGCCTTAACAGCAGACAGTAACCTTCATGAAATGTCATTAAAACTGGTAACCCTTTAAATCTGAATATTCTGCACTCATCCAGAAATGGTAATTTATAGCACTTCGTGGTCTTACTAGGATTAGGCAGCCCACAGCATAGCGGTTCATCGCAGCTCCCTACCTCGCTTTCTACTTACAAATTTGTTTTATATTGCCTGATAAGTTTGGCAGCTCTCTTTTTTTTATTTATTTTTTTTTTTTTTAAATTTTCCCCCATTTGGGGACATGAGGAAATGGGGGCTAATTTAAAAAATATTAAATTAAAAAGAGAATTGCCAAATTTATCAGGCATTATTAAAAATATGATAATATATCAAGCTCTTCAATTAAAAAACTGCTTTAGGAATGAGGCAGAAACAGTTAAATAGGTGGGGATTTGCTAAAGTAGCTGGTAGCCAAAACTAACTGTGATTGACACATGGTGGGCGTGTTGCCGTCGCTGCCTGAGCAGCATGGCTCCGCCCTGCAGTAAGAAAAATGGGTTCAGAACTGCAGAAACCCATGGGTCACATGACCATAGGTTTGTCCACTGTTTCTAGTGTCTGTGGTTTGGACTTGGATTTGTGCAACTTTAACGTTGAACACCAGTCACAGTTACTGGAAAAAAAAATTCTGGACGATTTTTATCAATGCTTGAATTGACCAACTCTTGCTGTGAAGACTTTAAATGCTTTCTTAATAGCAAAATACTTGCATTTTAACATCTAGACTTCAGTCTAATATATCCCCACTGTAGGGCATAAACATTGTGGAGCTTACAGGTGGAAGCTGGGGAAAAGTTGGGATTTAGAGAACGACAGCAAGCTTGATGGGTGGGAGACATCAGCAGGCATCAGCAGGAGAGATGAGCACCTCCTGCTCATTAAATACACAGATTCTTATGGAAATAAACCATGTGATAATATCTACATTACCCTGTAGAATCAGTACAGCCTACATGAAATCGTTTATTCTACATATAAAACTGATAATATTCATTCACCAATTAAAAAAACAAAAAGGTGTCCATGGAAGCTTGTTGTCAGTAAAATGAAGCGGAGACAATAAACTATTTCCTCTCAACCATCTAATCAGGCACTTACTCACAAATGACGCTTAAATCATAAATACTGATATGCACGAACACCTCAAATCTATTTTAAGTTACACAGACAGATGAGGTGGCAGGACACCCTACAAGTCTTAATGACTGACTTAAATGGCAGTGTTGCGTAATGCTGTTATTTAACAAAGCCACTATGTGATATAAGCAGATTTATTACACTACAATACACACATTTCATTACTAGGCTAATAACTTTTTTATGTTACAGAGGATTTAAACAGCGTTAAAGGGTGGGACTTAATAAAATGTCTTTAAGACTATTTGTCTGTGAGGTTGGTCGTATCAACTGCAGCTAATCCTTGTATCAAGTAAAACGTTGGCACGATAGACATAAATTACTAAAACTATTCTGGATCATCTTCATGAGATCCAGAACAACATTTTCACAACCTGCACTCACATACAATAGCAGAGCTTTTTGTCTTTCTAGAAACACGCCACAGGTCCAGAGTTACACACCAAAAAGAAAATAAGAGCAAGGTGGCACCAGTATCTTTCCACCAGTGCCAGTAGCGTCATGAGGCCAAATATAACTGATATAACAGCGATGATAATTGATTTCACAAGCAGCTGTCTTACATAAGCATGTCAGAGTGAATAGCGATGGTATAAAATGGAGTGATAAGACCGACTGGGGAAAAGGCAGAGACAGGGGGATGAGGTGAAGTGTGAAAGAAGAATAACTGAGACTGCAAGGAATTGAAGTGACAGAGGAGAGCCGAAAGACAGACAAGTTGGTTGAAAGGAGGGAGAGGTAAAATGTCAAGGGATGTGGAAAGAAGAGATGTGCAAAGACAGAAAAGCAGGGTTTAAAAAAAAAGCACTTCCAAACAGCAGTAAAGAATTACAGGGACAGAAAAACAAAAATAGGCAGAAACAAGGATGATATTTAAGAGTGAGCAGCACACACAATGCTGATGTGGAAAGACTTTCATTCAAAATAAACTGAACTGGGGCAAGCAAGAAGGTTCCTAGTTCGATTCCCTGGTCCAACGAGAGTCTTTCTGTGCGGAGTTTGCATGTTCTCCCCGGGCTTGCACGGGTTCCCTCCGGGCACTCCGGCTTCCGCCACAGTCCAAAGACATGTATGTTAGGTGGATTGATGTTTCTAAATTGCCCGTTGGTGTGAGTGTGAGCGTGTGTGGTTGTTTCTCCTTGTATGGGGCCCTGCGATGGACTGGTGACCTATCCAGGGTGGATAGGCTCCGGCAGACCCCTGTGACCCTTCAAGGGATAAAGCAGGTATGGATGGATAGATGGATGGATGGATGGATGGATGGATGGATGGATGGATGGATGGATGGATGGATGGATGGATGGATGGATGGATGAAAAGCTGAACTGGAAACAAAAACAAAATTACTTACTAAGAAGCACTTGATTCTTGCTGCACAGTCGTAAACTTCAAGGAAATTCCACCGTCATGTCGCAGAGCGCCAGTGTTCTCAGGACCCTGAAAGCAAGTATGTTGTATATCGTATCGGAACAGAATTCTATGCACAAGGAAATAAGGTTTACCTAACTTTTTTTAAAGCCTCAAGTCGCTTATACGATGATAATTCTACTGAATATTGCTGATAAGTCAGAAAACAAAAATACGTACATGCTTGTAGACATTGTAAATACGTTTCTGTTTTCGGGTATTTTCCCTAAGAACCTAAAAGCAGTTGTTATTAAGTCAGGTTTAAAGAAGAATGGCCACTCATGAGCAGCTATAGGCCCATATCAAACCTCCTCTTTCCAAGTAAAATCATAGAAAAAGCTTTTTTTCCAACAGCTGCACAACCTCCTGACACTAAATGACTATTTTGATGTCTTCCAGTCAGGTTTCTGGCCACATCACAGCACTGAGACAGCTTTAGTAAAGGTCCTTAATGACATTTACTCCAATAATGGCAACATTTCAGTCTTGGTTTTACTGGATCTCAGTGCTGCATTCGACACGGTCGACCAGAACATCCTGAGAGACCGGTGGAATAACTGGGTGGGACTTTCTGGTACAGTACTTACTTTGTTTGAGTTCTGTTCAAATTAAAGGGTGGCTGTGCCAGATTTTTCTTAATTAAGACGGCAGAAATAATAATAGTGTTTGGAGCCAAGGAGGAATGATTAACAGTCAGTCAAACAGTGAAACTAAAAACCAGGAGCCAAGCTGGAAATCTGGGAGTGGTTCTGGACTCGGACCTGAATTTTAACAACAACATTAAGATGTACATTAAATAGTCACTTATTAAGTCACTTATTATCACCTAAAGAACATATCAAGAATTTAAGGACTAATGTCTCAGCAGGCGTTACAAAGTCGCAGAGTAGATTTTAAGATCCTGCTGTTGGATTATAAACCTCTGAATGGTCTCTGGTCAAAATACATCTCTGATCTCCTGGTCCATAATGTGCCAACCAGAACCTTCAGGTCGTCAGGGTCACGCCTACTTTCTGTGATCCTGATAACAATAGGAAAATCAGTGAGTGACTGGTGTTCAGCAATTTGTCTCATACATGAATCTCTCAAAATACCCCAAAGCAGTTCAGCCAGTTAGAGAGCAGGGCAAGGTGCGAGGTAGTGGACCTGGTCCTTGAGAGCCACTGTCCTGCAAGTTTTAAATGTTTTCCAGCTTCAGCACACCCAGCACAGTCTGTCACCAACAGATGGCAAGTCGATGATGACCATTAATTAGAGTCAGGTGTGTTGATACAAGGAAACATCTAAAAGCTGCAGAACACCGGCCCCCCGAGTCTGATCAGCATGAACAACACAATGACCTTAAGACTCCTGAATACAACACAGCAGGCTGTGCAGTAATCTGTTGATGTTGAAAATCTTGTAGTCTAAAGTCACCTTAACATAACACCTCAACACCCCCCCAAAAAAACAATACATCAAATTAAAATGTCAAGACACTTTGCTGCTGTGCCATGTTTTTTTTTTAAACAAAAAATATGAATTAAAATAAACATTTGGTCCAAATGTAGGCCTAGTGATCATTATGTAGCCTTTATCACTATAAAGTTTTAAAGACTTATTATTTTCTAATTTGTGAGCTTCAAAAAAAATTTCTCAGATACATGTCTGATGTTTAAAGCTGCTTTTCAGTCCTAATTATTTGAGACACTCATTCTTAGATCTTGCTCAGATGAATATGAATACAATCACAATGCATACAAAAATACTTCAATGAGTTAAATTTGACACTATTCTCATTTCAGCCTGTATGGACTATGAAGTCCAGACTTTTTTCTTTTTTTCCTTTTTGTGCATTTTTTTTTTTTTTGCACAGCAGACTAGGTAGCTAAAATTAAATACCACAAATTATTATTATTTATTTAAATAATGAATTATTATGAAGCTTATGAAGCATTAAAGACTAAATGATGTGGAAAAAAGCAGACGGTCACATAAAAGTGGGTGAGCAAGAAGAAGGAGGGAAGGGGGTTTCTTTGGCTCTGTTCTCGTAATGGCTCTTTTCCAGTAACTCCACAAAGGTCATGCTGACCAACTTAATAAACTGGTCACGGCTGGAGGGAAGGAGCAAGGCAGGAGGTAAACAGAAGGAAGAAGAAAAATGTGGTCAGAAGGCCTCGTTTAAAGTTCGAATGATGAGTGTGTGTTTTTGAGTCGACATAAGCGCAGCTCGTATGTAACCTTCTCACTTTATTATCTGTCTTTGTATCTGATATCTATTGTAGCGCCCTTTTGCATGGATGCCAAACATTGAAATCATTATCCCGACTTCTTAGTATTGATGAAACAAAAAGAAGAAAGGTAATTCTGTGACGGTACGACATCATTAAGGTTGCTTTCACACCACACAGCTGGAGCTGTTGGCAGATTGCTGTGCTGTTCACACTACATGACTTACTGTCTTGCAGTTGTTGTGGTTTTCAAACTCTGTGACTGATGAGCAACTGGAGCTCACACACACTACACAATCTGACTGACTCGGTCACTCAACTGGCCTGCAAAACCTGTTTTGAAAGGGAAAACAAAACATGCACGCCTTGTGGTAGAGACATGGCCCGTTGTGTCCCATGAATGCTTGTTTCCTTTCCTCACAGTGACATCAGCCCATGGCTTGATCAATTACTTGTAGCTTGAACAGCGACTGATGACTCCAATGATTTATCTTGATATGAAGTGGTTATCCTCCTAATAAATCTGTGACAACTGCAGATCACCAACAGGTCTCCCATTTGCCGCCGTGTGGTGAGGCTGCCGCTGTGGCAAATCGGGCTTGAAAAAATGCGAGGTTCAATTTGCTCTCATTAACAATTTTTTATGAGCCTTTTATGTTTACAAAGTTTAAACACCAGAAACAATTTTCCAAGTGTAGTCCTAAATTGTATTGGAAACACAATAACAGTCACATTTTCATGTGTACCTTTTAAATTAAAAAAACTATGTGATTATTTATGCTTAATTGCCATTCAAATATGACGGTTAAATCATGGATGCATATTACTGCAGTGTAGAACTTTGACTCATTTTACTTTCTTTGGAATAGTTTTAAACACAATTTTCCAGTCGGTTTCCTTTAAAACGAAAATTCTGGCATCTAGTTGATTAATTTATCTCCATATTTTTAGCATTTACTCAGCTAAATAGATTAACAGTAAATAGATTAACCTTTGCTTGAAGAATCTGCCACTTTTGGTTAATTGGACATTGGTCGCTGTGTTAGTTTGGCTTCTTTCTGTGACAAAGAAATCTGTGTGTTTCTGCTGAACACAACTGAGAATTGGACACAAGCGCCTCAGTCCACTCAGTCTACGCATGCCAAAGTCACCCTGCGTCTTTCTGAGAATTGCATGGAAGCAGAAAGTCACGTCTTAGCTTTCACTGGTACAAATTTGAGACTGTGCAGGGATGATGTGTGTCATTTGTCAGGGTGGATGGATTTTTTTCCCCTCCCTTTGTTAACTAGATCTTCCACTGTTGTACAACGCGTAAAAGTGCACAAACTGCATGCTGAGCATGACTGCAAATGGCATCTGAGCTTTGGGTCTTCAAAAGTCTCTGATAAACCACACATAAAATGCTGAATGACTGCCAGAAAGGGCAGTAGAGGACGAAAGAGGTCAGAGACGCAAGAAGAGCCAACAATGCAGGAGACACAAACACAGAGCTGTTTGGGGTGAAAACTGTTGGTTGATGCTGCTCTCAAGAATATAGTCATAATTCAGAAAGTTCAGTTCGAGGAGTTGGATTTTGAGTTGTCAAAAATCTGCTTACATTTGTGTTAAAAGTGAAATAATGCTTGTTATAAAACGTTGAACGCCTAGTGGCGAAAGGGAAGGGAAATTGCCTTCTACGTTTCATGAGCATCATCAGCATTTTCTGCAGGCTGTTGGGTATATTTTTGGCAATGTGATGAGAGCAAGTTAGACATACTTTGAGGCACTGTCCTTCTTCGTGTCTTCCCTTTTTGGCTGAAATACATTCCCATCCTGGGTTTACTTTGCTCACTAAGGATGAGAATGGTGTTAATGTTTATTTGTGTGTGGACATCCAGTGCCTGCTGCACGGACGTCACAATCAGCACTGTTATTGTTTCAGCACCATCTGACCTTTTTCTTAGCGTGTGCTGAAGTGACGGGTGTGTGCCTCCTGAAACTGAGTGTTGGCTGTGTACTCAAACACACCACGCCAGCCCGGTTCATCCATCCTCAGTCCTTGTGCCATCTTTGGAGAAATATGCTGTGTACGTCTAAACACCAGTCACTAAATGCGTCTGTTGATTAGTGTTTTAAATGTGTCCATGTTTTCCTGCCAACTAAAGCAGGGTGTCACTCAGGGGTGTTTTTGCAGATACTTTGAACATGCAAGGTCCTACAATCAGCCCTGTTTTCAGTTTTACATTTACAGGAAAGCAAAGGATCCTGAAAAACCGCAGTAATTTATTTTAATGGGATCACCTAGCCCTGCCGTAGCCCTTTTTTTCTCTTTTACATTATTTTCCAGAGTAAATGATTTCTGTTCCAACCAGTTTCTCATCTGTCAGCAGCTCAAATTACTCCATTTCAGTTCAACATTCAAGCTGTGATTGATTCCTTTAAATGTTTCACAATGCAGATTTGTAAAGATTCCCCGTGAAGGAAGGTGTCGCAGCTCAAATGCAGATGATTTTAATATTTTTAATGTTAGAACATGCTGTGTGGTTATAGTTACAGTCTAAGTTGAAATCTGTTTTTCCTTTCTTCCTCTTTTTGCATGTTGCCATGGTGATTGCAGGTTGCTGTCCAGGATGGCGGGGATGAAGGAGCAGCAGATCACGGAGGAGAAGCCTCTGCTGCTGGAGCAGCGGGGAGTGGACTCAGACATGGTCAGTCCACCTGGTTCACTGCTGGCATGTCCTCTCGTTGCCATCAACCTTGCTGTCTGGGTGTTCACATTCAGTTATTGAAGCCCTTTAAAGCTGCTGACATATTAATACAGAGATGTTTGTGCTCATTAGCTGCAATTGCTAAGGATTAGAGAATGTGCTTGTTTACCCGAGGAGGAGGAAAATAATGAACTCCATCCAGCCATGACTCTCTGATAACAGCACAGGGAGACGATGAACGCTCATTTAGAGAGCGAGAGAGGTGGAGGACTGAGGGAATCAAAAACAGAGAAGAGGCTGTAGGTGGTTATGTAAATGCTACTATATGAAGTCCTGTACTCAACAAATAAGTAACAGGTAGAAGTTGAAGGGGAATCAGGGACCCGTTAATGCCTCCCGATGCAGGAATAATACTGCAGAAATTCTGGAGACTTTCCAGATGGAAAACAATTTAAAGAGGCAAGATTTGTGCCGGAAAACACAAATTTCATTATCTCCTTGAGCCTTTTCAGATAGCCCTTAAAGTGAATGAGTTATTATTCCTGTCAACTTTGGATATAATATATACATATATATATATATATATATATATATATATACCAAAATAAAAGCTCAAACAAGCTCACAGAGCAATAACAGGGAGCTCTAAATGGCCAATTATTCTAAAACTGTTTTTTTTGATTGTAAAATGGTGACGAAATTAATTAGTGCCCAGAAAATCATGAAAACAAATAAAGATAGTGGATTATTCACTTGCTTCTGCCAGCCCACTTCTTTGTGCTGAAGGAGTCAGTGACAGGCAGCGAATGAACCGCTGAGTTTGCCATGACTCACTGTGTCAGAAATGAGACTGTGCTCTAAGATGAAAAGGCTGTCAAGGCTTTGGTAATGTTTTTTGTTTTTTTGACTCAGTAGATTATGAGAACAAGCACAATATGAGCAGCATCTATATGAACACCTTAAACTGGTCTTTTCAGGTCTGCTCATTACGGCCCGCTACTGATAAATATTCCACGCCTTTAATAGCTGTCTTGTTGATGCAGCTACATGTTGCATGACCCAACGGACCGCTCGGTTTATTATTCTGTGAAAGATGTCTTTATCTCTCAGCTTATTTACAGACTACAGCTGTGGTGTTGTGCTACAGCAAGTAGATGACCTTTGAGAGCAGTTACTGAATGATTAACTGCTGGCGAAGAAACAAAAAACATAAGTCATGGTGTTGGAAGTGTCATGTTTTGGGCTGCTTCTCAGCAAATTGTCTTTTTATGTCCAATCATCAAAATCAGCAGGTTGCCCACGGGACCCGGCCGGGCTCAGCCCGAAATGGCGACGTGGACCCGCCTTCCAGTAGGCTCACCACCCGCAGGAAGAATCATGAGGGGTCGGTGCAATGTGGTTTGGGCAGCAGTCGTGGCAGGGTGCCTCGGCAGCCTAATCCCTGGACCAAAACTCTAGCAATGGGGCCATGGAATGTCACCTCGCTGGGGGTGAAGGAGCCGGAGGTTGAGAGATACCGGCTAGAGATAGTCCGGCTCACCTCTATGCAGAGCTTGGGCTCTTGAATCCAGCTTTTTAAGAGGGGCTGGACGCTCCACTATTCTGGAGTTGGCCACGGTGAGCGGCAACGAACTGGTGTAGGCCTGCTCATAGCCCCCCCTTATAGTCCCCTTGGACTCTCGGGTAAAGAGAGGGGCTGAGCTGTCAACTGATCACCACCTTGTGGTGAGTTGGATACGCTGGTGGAAGAGGAAGCGGGACAGACCAGGCAGGCCCAAATGTATTGTGAGGGTCTGTTGGTAACGTCTGGCCGAGCCCTCGGTCAGGGAGGTCTTCAACTCCCACCTCTGGGAGAGCTTCTCCCGAATGTCGAGGGAGGCTAGGACATTGAGTCAGAGTGGACCATGTTCTCTGCCTCCATTGTTACTGCGGCAGCTCAAAGTTATGGACACAGGGTCTCTGGTGCCAGTGGTGGACACTAGAAGTAAGGGATGCCGTCGGGTTTGAGGAGTCCTATCAGGCCTTATTAGCCTGTGGGACTCATGACACACCCGACGGGTACTGGCAGGCCAAACAAGCTCGGGCAGCCCTGGAAGCAAAAACTCGAGTCTGGGAGAAGTTCGGTGAGGCCATGGAGGAGGACTATTAGTCGGCACCGAAGAGATTCTGGCAAACCATCCAGCGCCTCAGAAGGGGGAAGCAGTGCCCTGCCAACACCGTTTATGGTACGGGTGGGGAGCTGCTGATAGTGGAAGGAATACTTTGAGGATCTCCTCAATCCCACCGACATGCCTTCCACTGAGGAAGCAGATGCTGGGGACTCTGCGGTTGACTCTTCCATCACCCAAGCCGAAGTCACTGAGGTAGTCTGTAAACTCCTTCCGAGGGTGGATGACATTGGCCCTGAGTACCTCAAGTGTCTGGATGTTGTAGGTCTTGGTTGACACGCATCTGCAAGGTTGCATGGAGGTTGAGGACAGTGCCACTGGAGTGGCAAACTGGGGTGATGGTCTCGCTGTTTAAGAAGGGGGACCAGAGAGTGTGTTCCAACTATAGGGGGATCACACTTCTCAGCCTCCCTGGGAAAGTCAACACCAGGGTACTGAAGAGAAGAATTCGACCGATTGTTGAACCTCGGATTCAGGAGGAACAATGTGGTTTTCGTCCTGGTCGCGGAACACTGGACCAACTCTATACTCTCCGCAGGGTGCTGGAGGGTTCATGGGAGTATTCCCAACCAGTCTACATGTGCTTTGTGGATCTGGAGAAGGCATTCAACCGTGTCCCTCGTGGTATTCTGTGGGGGTAGCTCCATGAGTATGGGGTCCGGGCCCTTTGCTATGGGCTGTTCGGTCTCTGTACGACTGGAGCAGGAGCTTGGTTCGCATTGCTGGTGATAAGTCAGACCTGTTTCCAGTGCATGTTGGACTCCGGCACGGCTGCCCTTTGTCACCGATTCTGTTCATAATTTTTATGGACAGGATTTCTAGGCGTAGCCAAGGACCAGAGGGGGTCCAGCTTGGGAACCACAGGATTTCATCTCTGATTTTTGCAGATGATGTCTTGTTGACTCACATCGAGCCAGGAACTTCACCATGCGCTGGGATGGTTTGCATCTCAGTGCGACGCGGCTGGGATGAGAATCAGCACCTCCAAATCCACGGCCATGGTTCTTGATCGGAAAGGGGTGGCTTGCCCTCTCCGGGTAGGTTGAGATGTCCTACCTCAAGTGGAAGAGTTTAAGTATATCGGGATCTTGTTCACGAGTGAGGGAAAGATGGAGCGTGAGATTGACAGACAGATTGGTGCAGTGTCTGCAAATATGCGGTCAATGTACTGGACCGTCATGGTGAAGAAGTAGCTGAGTTGCAAGGCGAAGCACTTGATTTACCAGTCAATCTACGTTCCCACCCTCACCTATGGCCATGAACTTTGGGTATTGACTGAAAGGACAAGATCACGGATACAAGCGGCCAAAATGAGTTTCCTCCGCAGGGTGGCTGGGTGCTCCCTTGGAGATAGGGTGAGAAGCTCAGTCATCCGGGAGGAGCTCAAGGTTGAGCCGCTGCTCCTTCACATCGAGAGGAGTGAGCTGAGGTGGCTTGGGCATCTGTGTAGGATGCCTCCTGGACGCCTCCCTAAAAATGTGTTCCAGGCATGTCCCACCAGGAGGAGACCCCAGGGAAGACCAAGGACACACTGGAGAGACTATGTCTCTCGGCTGGCTTGGGAATGCCTCGGGGTCCGCCCGGAAGAGCTGGAGGAAGTGTCTGGGGTGATGGAGGTCTGGGCATCCCTGCTTAGACTTCTGCCCCTGCGACCTGGTCCCGGATAAGCGGAAGTGAATGGATGGATGGATGGATGGATGGATGGATGGATGGATGGATGGATGGATGGATGGCCAGCTGCAATAAAATCTAACAAAAATGGGTGTCATTACATGAATATGGGTAAATGAAAGGTTGTTTTTCCAATTGTTGATACAATATGCACTTAGCAGTTACAAGTTATTCTTTATATTTAGAAATTAAAAAAATGTTATCTAAACTGTTGAAAGGCATATCTGAGAACATCTTTCTAAATGTTGTCAAGAGCTGTGAAAATTAAAAACTGGTTAATGCACAGCCTTTACTTCACACCCCCCTTCTACTGGCATGAGTGCAGCAGAGTTCTGGTTTAGTGCTGCATGTGAACCCAATAATCCAGCAGGTTTCCATCCACAACCTGCTCCTCTACTCTAATTAAAGGAAGACTGCAGATCTTCAGCCTGACCTTTCTAGTGAAGCTGGAACAGTAAAAAAGCAATAAAATGGGACATGATGTTTCTTTGGATATTTAAAGGCTGAGTAAATTGCTGAGAGCGTTTCTAAGACCTCTATAAACATTGCATCAGGAAAGAGAACATGAATTTTATGAATCACACATTTATGCTGGCTGTATGTTGCTGATATATTTGCTCTTTTTCTTTTTTTTTTTCTCCAAATAACCAATTTGTTGTGCTTCTTGTTTCGCAAAACAGCAGGATAAAGGAGAGGAGGCATCGGGGGAGCTCCCGTGCCCTGCAAGCCCTGTACCCCCTAATGAACCCCCTCCCCCCCGCCGCCCCAATCACCGCTGGCATGTCATCGCACGGCACTGGCTCCGCCAGACCCGCCGTCGGACCAGCGGGGTCCTCCCGGTAACTACCAGAGCTGGCAGAATCATCTGACTGCCAGTACACCAAATAAGACACAAACCGCAGCCAACCCCAACAAAAACTTTACAAAGTACAGCTGAACAAAAAAAAACAAACTGTAAGAGGCTTAAAATTTAGATTAAATCTTCAAGCATACGTTTTTATATACTGATAGTTGTCACTACTAAAAGGACAAAAGCACTACTAGATGTAAAGGCAGTTTAATAATCAAACACTTAATGCTTTAATATTATTGATCATGTCCATTTAGAAGCCTACTGCCTAATTTCATTGATCTCTTTGTACAAATGAACATTTACAGGCAGCGAAAAAGAATATAGACCCGCTTTCAGTTGTAAGGTTTCCTTCAAGTTGTAATGAAAATCGTCTTGACCTCACCAGGTTTTATAGTTAAATATACTACAGTCCCAGACAACAACACCACATGTTGCATAGCAGTAGCTGTTTCTCAAGTAAAAGTGTTCGTATTTGGTAGTTTTTGCTCGGCAGCGTCATCTTCATCTTCATCTTCAGAAAAGATTTTTAGAGAGCACGAGGAGGGAGTTCAGTGTTTGTGCTGTTTGAACAGCAGTGTACGCGATGCACAGGATTTATTTCTTTATGCTTGTTTATGTCAACTGTGTTATGAATAAATTTATGTGGAGATAAAAAGAAATCTCTAACATTTTAAGACATTTTTAAATAGGTTTGATCTGGATGATCGATCACACATTTGAAGCAACATTTTTATGTGAAACCATCTTAAAACTACAATATGTTTAATCACACAGCAGGAATATTTCAGCTTTCAAATTTGAGCTTTTTCATCTCCCATTAGTCCGTACATTTCTGCAAAATGCATTCTGGGATACTTTCCAAGAGAAGGCTGCAGACTGCGGGGAAGTAGAGCTCCACTCCAGACCAGCTGCACCTTTGGTACCACTTGTGAGTGGAGGTCCGGAGTGGAGCTCCACTTTCCCCAGGGCCTGGTGTGACATGGTCTTGCCTCCGGACGCATGCTCGATAAAATGGGCAAGAACACATCAGGGAATTTCTATTGTACTCAACCAGATCCGGACTTTGAATCAGAACAGTACAGTTTCACAAAACACAGGAACAGACTAGAATGCATCTTGAGAAACAGCCTCTGTTTCATTATTTATTAAAAAACAAAAAACAAAATGCAGATTCAGTGTGTGAATAAACTAACTACAGCATTAGCCTATATGCCACTGCAAGATTTAAGAGTGTTAATACCAGCCGGTTGCTACTGATCACATATACGCGACAAACTGATCCCCAGCAGTTTTTGCAGTTTGTCGGAACAAGCAGCACAGTGGCTCGGTGGTTGGCACCGCTGCCTCACACCACAAGCTTCCTTGTTTGAATTCTTCCTGGGGCTTTTTTGTAATCTGAAGTTAGTATCCCTCGTGCTTGGATGGGTTTTCTCTGGGTACGACCTGCTCTGTCTGCACGTGGCCCTGTGATTGACTGGCAGGCTGTCCAGGGCGAGATGGGCAGGGCTCTAACAGATCCCGTCGACCCTGAAAGGAATAAGTGACTATAGATAACGGCTGGAAAGACGTCAAAAATGGCCTCACAATCCTTCCCATCATTAATAGAGTCCATCATTCTGAGGTACAACAGGTTAGTCAGAAGAACGTATTGAAGACAGTTACCAATCTTCTCAGGAGTGAACATCCCAGCAAGAACAACTTGTACAACTTAACTTAACATCATCTCAGCTTCAGCTTCGGGCAGCATGAAAAATGTTGATGACAGTGTGATTACATAAAGACTAAATACGTTTGACTTGTTTGGAGGGTTGCAAGGAGAACATTTCAAAAGAAAAGCAACATATCCAAGGTTTTCCATAACACAGTTGAACTCTAGACTGAAACCATGTTGGGGTACTGTTGGGGCTTTTAGAGATGACGTGCATAAATACATCACAAACCTCCATGAACTGGAGCAGCATTATAACGAAGAGCTGGGGCGAATCCCTTCATTTCAGTTAATGACCCAGACAAAACGATTCCTTCTGGCTACGGCCGCTGAATCATGAGCTGACGTAGTTTTCACACACTGCTTCTGTATTTTAGTCCAGTTATTGTTAAGAGAAAAATAACTTCTTGTAACATGTCGCGTGTTGTTCATTTAAGGTTGTTTCCAGCTAAGATCAGGTGGGGACCACATGATTTTCAGCATGTGCAGCACTGACATACAACATGTTAGGATTAAAGGAGGATGTGCTTCTTTCTCACATAACTTTACGTTGAAGTTTGTGAGCTTGTTCTCCATTCAAGGACGATGCCTAAATGCTGTCAACACTTTGTGTTGTTGTCACACGAACACGTGAATGTACAGGTGCCAAGCATTACTGAAAACTGAGTGAAGCTGTGGGCAAGCAGCAGAGGTCAGTGTTCATTTATTTGATTTAGCTGTTCTAACGGGTTTTAAAACACACCACTTACACATTCAAAGGGAGCTCAGCATCCTTGTTAACTGTTCAAGTCAGACGTTGGAACAAGCAGGTGTTTTGTTAGAGTGAACATCTGCAGATTTACATTCAGATACGATGTTTAGATGCACTTCTGTCTGGACTGAGATTTTCCGCGCCAACAGGTAACTGTGTGAATGTAAGTAGTTGTGTCTCTTCCATTTCCTTTTAAGGCCCAACCCCATTTCTCCCCCTTAGCTCTACCACTATGTTTTGTGCATTCACACGAGGGATAGTGGTGTATTATTTCTTATTTGGATGAAGTAGAAGGGCAGAGGCAAAGTAATAACAGAATATTGGACGGCCAGTCTAGAAAGGAAACCCTTCATATTATTAATCTGAATTATTACTTATTTTATTACTCTGTCTAATTCCAGTCAAACTATAGAGTCATCACACACAGGTACAAACAAACACTGAACCACCAATGGACTGATAAGGGTAGGGACGGGGGAAGGGCTGGGCAAAGGTCTGAGGGGTGAAAAGGGATTAGACCCAGGTTTCTCTTCATCGTGCTAACTGTGTTGCTGTGATTTTCCATCCTCGCCATTTCTCTGGATTCATGTTTGGGTGTTTTTCGTTCTACATTTGGCCTCTTGCTTCTGCTGTGTCTTAAGTTACGTTAAGTCAGGACCAGCTGCTCCTTCATCCTCACAAAGATTTGTATTTGAACTCAATGACTAAGAACACAAGTGGCCCAGACGTCCATTATCTGTTCTGCTACGTCAGGGGGGCCAGGAATTTTTGCTGTTGCCCACAGAGTCAGAGTCATCAGCTCAGTCGGTTCACTCCCAGCCAGAAGCACTTACAGAACAAGTTCACAGACATCAACATCAGCTCTCGCAGAAGTAGAATGATGAAATTAGGCAAAATAACCCTAAATGGACTTTTTTTTGGTTTGTTTTTACAATAAACCTGCAGATATCTGCAGTGATCAATGAATGTAGTTGTTTATTTTCTTATAAACTCCTTTTGGCCTGCAATTATAATGCAACATTTAAATATTGTAACTATAGTCCATCAGTTACATGCAAGTAAACAGTCTGATCCAGTTTGCACTGGATGAAAAACAACCTGAACAAGGTTAATCATTGGAAAATGATTTATTTATTTATTTTTATTTTTTGTATAGGCACTTTTTTTTACGCTTAAGACGCATAATATACACTCTCTAAAAATAAAAGGCATTAATTGAGGCTTGTCTGAGAGGTGGAGCCCCTTCCAGCTGTCATCGAGCATCACCCACACGTCTGTAGTCACCCACCTCCCTGAGCTGATCTGCTTCACTTCCCCCACGCGCATCATGAACACGATGGGGCGTTGTGAGAAAGAAAAGAGTGCCACCTGCTGGTCCGACCACCATACAGCCACCACTAATCCCTTCCCACAGAAACCAAGATTCATTTACATTAAATCTACAGATGCTGAAGTTGCCCTTTTAGCTGAATAATCATCTTGACATAAATAACTATTTCAATGGATTCTGTACTGCTCACATTTCCGAAGTTTCTGGTAATGATCCAAAGACATATCGGTCAAGTGAACGACTCAACAATATAAAACTAAAATACTTATAATATCTATGTATTATCTATATAAGATATAGAAATGAAGGGCAACTTCAGAGCCTGTTGTTTCTCTGTGATGTGTTTCTCTTTCTTTAGGTGTGCACCTGAAGTGACTGACTGCCACACCTGTCATGTAATCATCACTGCTAAATACCTAGAATTTTAATTCTACCTTTCTACGCACCATTTTTTATTTTCATTTATTTAAACTGTATGGGCAGTATTCATCTTTAACGTTTTCATAGTTTCTTTTCAGAAATATCTCCAGAAACCCCCCACCTGACCTAAAAAACTCTAAGTGGTCGTGCATGTCTAACATGGATGAAATGTGGACATCATCTGTTTTACTAATTTGATTTGCACCCAATCTCACGCGCATGCCCTTGTTTTTTGCTTTTCTGTCATGGTTGGCTCTAGATTTCCAGCTGTTCCTGCTCTGCTCTAGGCTTTACAAAGGAAGCAGAGCATAAATAAACTCCACGTTCTGAACTAACAACAGTTAGGAGGCGTAAACTCATTAACAGTTTACCTAAAGGGAAAGATAATCTGTTCCATGTCAGTATATCTTTTTTAAAGGATGGTTGTAATGTAATGTTTTCTCGCTTGTCCTAAAACAATTATTTACGGATGGGTGCTAAAATCTGTTATATAAATAAAAGATTAGCATATAACTGCAGCAGTCTGAGAGATTTGTTTTTATTTATTTATAACATCTTTCCCAGGTAGGTCTTGTTTGTTTATGCATCACGTAAAGACAAAAAACAAAAAAGTCTTGGTGCAAACTGGCCTGTCCGCAACATCTTATAATGTATATGTAGCACATTATAATGAATTAATAATTAAAGGTAGGGTAAGTGATTTCTGGGTGAAGCCAAATGTGTTGATATTTAACAACAAAAAGCTGCTCCCTGAAAAAGCACCGTCCTCCCCATGTATGGAGACAGTTTTTACTCATTTACAGTTTATCAATGCAATTATTAATGGTATAATATTTCTTATTAAAACTGAAACCCTTGGGGCTCTGTACAAGCTTACTATTCATCATATCTCAGACTGCTGGAGCGACATAGTCACTTCAAATAACATTTGAAAGATTTTGACCGTTGGTTTTGATGTCGCTGGGAGGGGAACTTTTAATAGAGGGTTTTGAAAATGAGAATAAGTAAAGATATCAAAACAGCCCTCAGCAATAGGGCACGTCATGTTTTAGGACAGATGGAGAAAATATGCAAATCTATCCTTTAAAAGGAGTCGAGACCGGATTCCCCCCATCAAATAAGCCAACTCATCAGCAATGTGGATCATCATCTTGATTTGTACCAAGCAGCTCTGCTTTGACTCTCAGCAACAAAGCTGTCCTGTGTGCTGAAGCCAGTCATCATGTCAGAATATTTCAAGCCGTGACGGCGTCAAAGTGAGCCTCATGAACTGTCTCTCGCCAGTACTCATCATTCACTGAAGCAGATTGCTGCTGGGGAGGGTTTTCTGTGAAGGGGATCTGGCCAAGGTACCATCTCATTTTGAATTAGAAAGAAAAAAAAACAACACAGCAAACTAAAAAATAAAACAAAACACCACACCATCCTTCCTCACTTTGTAATACTCACTTGTTTCCTGTTTCCCAGATGTGCTTTAGTGACAGATCTCATACGACTGGAGTGCACGTTTTTAAAGGGAAACTTTCTCAGTTTTGCATAATCTTTCAGTAGCAATGAGGAAACATATCCTGGTAAAACTGTGGTATTAGATCTTCTGCGGCTCCACAGAGAGCCATCCAAGATGAAACACATTCAAACCCCTCTCTGCAGCGCCCTCATTGTGTGGTGACACTACAGATGGTCTGCAGTTACAAAAACTTTTCCAGCTTAATACAAAGAGTCAAACTACTTTGACTTCTAATGCATCAATTTTGAGCATTTCTTGTGAGTCTCGTGCACTACTCGTGCACTTCTGGGAAACTTTCTCTGTATCTGTGGGTTGGAGCTCCAGCGCAAAGCTCGTACTGCTCTTCTCTAAAAGTAGTGAACAATAGACGCCCTCTTTAGTGCGTGTGCAATATGACTTCAAACCGCTTATCTCCTTCTCTTTTAATGTTGGTCTTTTTGTTCTTTGTCTGCTTGTTTCTCCCTGTAGGAGAGCTGCGAACAGCTGATGCCACCAGGCGACTGGAAGGTATGAGCTCACCCTTTTCTCCACGCTCTCTCTACCTTTTCTTGTCGGTGTCGCTTTTGTTCTCTCTTCGCATGCAGCTTTTCTTCTTTCTTTGTCATCTTTTTACGCCAGCGAAACGTGATGCCTGCGTCCGTTCAAAGTCTGAGCTGCTATTTCAAGATTAAAAATATATTAACTGTCTTAGCTTGGGCCTGCTATCTTGACGATGACACACATAATGGTCAAAAATATCACAAAATAAAAGCAAATGCACATGTATTATGTAGATGTGATAGTCTAATTAGTTCAAAGAATTATATTACTGTCCTTGCAGCTGCTTTTGTGACCATTTCTTTGTGTGGCTCGGCTTGTCTCTTTTGTAAAATACGGGCTCTTTGGATCTGAGGACATGGTATCTTGTTTTCTGAGCGTGCACTCAAGTAGTACCTGCACATGTTCAGATTTTTTGGATGCCTTCAGTCAGAAACTGTAGTGCTTATCTGGATTTCTTGTGCTCCCTTTTAACTCCTGCCATTAGTGTTGTAATTTCTCGTGTTTGTGTAACTGGAGGTAACCTGTCTAGCTGAGTGGGTTTGGTGCCGACCACAGGGACGCGTGTAAAATGAACCAAATGAAAGCTAAAGGGATGAAAGTGACAAAGTGAGAGCAGGTTTTGGGCCATTTGTCATCACAGAAATTTTTGCAGTCAAGAAACAGAAATGCTAATGCTAATGGTCAAACTGTAGGCTGTCTTAGTGAGACATCAATCATTGAAGTGGTCTGCTTTTGTTGTGATATGCATTAAAATGTCTTTTCTTTCCTTTTACAGTAAGTAAGAACATAAAACTGTTATTGGTCCCTGTATTCACAGCGTTTGCACTAACATTCACACTCATGCAGGTACCACGTGACAGTTACGTACCACTTTAACGTCAGACTCTCAGTCTCTAATCTTATGTGAAGCATTGTAAAAAATAAAACAAAAACATGCATTTGCTGCATTGCTGGTCTGGAAAGATAAATTGTATCCAATGAGCCATAGTCTACTCCTTGTTGCATCAAAAACCTTTTTTTCTTTGGCGACATCTTTGAAATAAAAGCAATATTCTTACTATAAAGCACTAGCAGATCTACTGGGATGGAACCGTGTTCAATCTTTGTCATAAATGACAAAGCAGCAGGCTTGTGACGCTCCTGCTCTGGTGGACAGGCATCATAGAAATCCAATGCTAGAAAAACAACAAAAACAAACCAGAAAAAAACAAAAAAAACCCTCTTCACCAGGATTTTCCAGCACCCTGAAAACTGAGCATCATATGCATTGTGGTAAATTTACCTTGTGCTTTGAACCTCTGGTCATGTCTGGTGATAATTCATCACAACAATGTAGATAAATCAGAAAATGCATGAAAATGTCTCTCTAAAGAAACAGATGATTCAAAGGCAACCATTCCTTTTATTTCTTATTATTTTGCTTTGATTAGTTGGTTTAATGCTACAAGGTTTTATTGGTTCCAAAATATATGTTCAGTCAACCTTATAAGATGAAATACTAAGCGCTGTTTGACTGTTTAAACTTGACTCGACTGCCGTTTGTTTGAAACTTTCCCAAACTATTACACCACCAGTTGGATAAGTCCTGAGTTCACACATTTAACAACTCGGCTGGTTTATTTCAGTCACACATGCGCTGAGTGGCAGACGGCAGCGATGTCTCATGAAACACCTCTCTTTCACCTCTGTTTTCACACTTCAGTCCTACAGAGGACTCAGATAATAACGCTGCATTTGAACAGTAACAGTGTTTTTCAGCTGCCTGCCAGAAAAAAAGGTCTCAGTTATTTATATAATATAGTCTTGAAGTCATCAAAACCTTTCTCCTCTGAAATGAAGGTGGTGTACTATTACATGCAGTAAATAATAAAAGCCCTAGAATGAAGTCCTTTTGTCGTTAAACATTCCTTCAAAGAAAAACTCTTGAGGTGTTTTGTCACCCCTGTTTTATGATGAAATGCCTCTCAATCGTCACCCTGGTGACTGAACATGGTGTTGGTCTTTCAACACCAACACCATGTTCAGGGACATCATGCAGTATCGTCCTCCGCGCGCCAAATGAAGGTGACTTTTGCTTTGTGTTTAGTTACGTTGAGGTGTACTGTTCAACTTTCTACCATGACATTTTGTCATGTGAAAGTAAAACATCAACACCTTTTGAAGATGAGATGCAGAGGAGAAACTATAAATAGTGAGTCACATTTGAAAACTAGACAAACCTGTCCCCACGCTTCAAAACGAGTTGAGTCTTTGTAATGTTCCTCTGTGATCACTGTGGATCATTTCTGATAAGAATTCCTTTTGTGATCTTTTTTCATCTTTAGCGGTTGTTTTCTGGTCATATTGTATTTCATAGCAGTCTTTGATTTTGTTCCACGTCTGTTGATTTTTATTTTGCACCACTGTTTGTTATTTTTTGCACATAGTTCTGAATTCAGCTTTTTTTCTGATCTTGAGTTCATTTTATCATCCCTTTGCAGATATTTGGCATTATTTGTAATCATTTTGCATGTCCTTTCTACAATTTAATTGTTTTCACATAGACTTTGTCCAAATACAAAAAAAATTTAATAAATTAAAAACCACTGAAATAGTTAGAATGTGGCAAAGGTAATGAGAAATTATAGATTTACTGAACACTGACTAACGAAAAATATGATTTTTAGTTGGGTTTCAACAGCACATTTAAAAAGAGAAACTACTGTAAATGTCCCAGGTACATGAGCTGGTACCTCTAGAAAAGACTGCAAATAATTTGACCACAGTAACATGTTAAACTGAAGTTTGTCCTGTAATGAACATCACAGATGTCTTTAGTCCTCAGCCAGCCAGTCTGAATATTTTAAGGGTTAAAAGTTGTCACTCTGCTGTTTTGTATAATGGTTTTCACCACGCTGAACTTGGATTAGAAAAAGCAAAGGAGAGAGTTGTCTGAGGAGATCAGAAGGAAAATGTGTTTATAGGCCACAGGACTGTAGCCAAGTCCCTGGACTAGTCCCTGGGCGAGTCCCTGGACTAGTCCCTGGGCGAGTCCCTGGACTAGTCCCTGGACGAGTCCCTGGATTCGACTACAAGAGGAAAATTGATGACAAATTAAAGAAAATGATAATACAAATGTTAACCAAAAAACCCAGAACAACTTCCAAAAAGATTCCAGGTGAACTCCAAGATTAAGGTATTTCAGTGTCCGATCTCATCATCCATCACTGTTTCTGGATGCATGAGGACAAATGCAAAATGTAAAAAAAAAAAAAACCTTTCTGGAATTTGTTATAATGCATATTGCATATAATGCATATATAATGCCACAAGAATGTCCCTTGGACAAAACTATTAAAACTATTACTTTTTTTTACAAGTCACAGGTCTATGTTCATCTGCACAAAAATAAAGCCTTCAAAGAAAAGAAGACAGCATCTGCTGTGAAGGATGGAGGAGGCTCGGTTATGTTCTGGAGCTTCTTTGCTGTGTCTAGTCCAGGGCATCTTGAATCTGTGAAGGTACAATGAAATCTACAGACTATAAAGGCATTCTGGGGTGAAATCCACTGTCTGGGGTCAGAAAAGTCGGTCTCAGCTGCAGGTCATGGGTCCTCTAAGTGGCTAAAATGGCAACATATTGCCTGTTGGTAGAAATCAGTGGTTGAAATGAAAGAATCTGTGTGTGTGTGGTCTGAGTGGTAACATAATCTGGATGCATTCAGTGTAGATGGACTTAGCACCAACCAACTGGGTGCAAAGGCAGTTTCATCAAGTGCATACCATCTAACTTACATCCTTTTAGGTCTAATGCAGAATTAAGATTCGTTGCAGTTCTTTAATCGGCCGCTAGAGGGTGGCCGCAAAAGTGAGTCAATCTCCACTGACTCCCATGTTAAAATGTCCAACCTTGTAGCAGTAATAAGCATATTAATGTATAAGAGCATATTTTCTAGGATAATACGATGGAACCTGAAGTAGAAATGCTTAGTTGTGTCAAACTTTAAATACAGTAAGAAAATGAGATATATGAGAGACTGAAAATAGCCCGGAGAACATCATTTGCTCCTGGAGAATGTATGTGCTATGCATCACATTTGCACCATAATCAGAAAATAGACTACAGAAAACTGACAGGTGTGACAGTGTGTGATGACACTGCATATAATTAAAAAGAAGGAAAAAGAGAAATGACTGGAATAAAAGGCTGCCGGAGTGGGGAGAGATGAAATTTAAATGCAGCACATATTTCGATTCTCCCTCCAGTCTAACCTTCAACTTCCCTTCTGCACATCACTGCTTGTCAAATGTTAACCAGCACAGGTTGTATATTTAAAGCAGTCGGGGTGATGCAGAGTCAGCAGAGAGAGCTAATCTCCTGTGTGTGAGGGGAAAGGGGGACAAAGTCAAAGAGAGAGAGGAAGGGAAAGCAAAGAGCGCCATTTACAGTTCAGTCAGCAGGAAGCGGGGATAGATGGGGTGAGAAATAAAGAGACAGAGGGAGAGAGGAGAGATGGGGTTGTAGGAGTAGGACAAAGGGCTGGCGAGTCTGCAGTCAGCAGACACCATCACTACCATGTAGATATGCACGTACGCTCCTCACACTCCACATTGACGCTGTGTTTTGCATCAGATGGAGATAGATTACTGTGGGCTGTAAGCCCGTTTAGCATCCTTAAAGATTCTGCCAACCTGAGCTAAGCTTTGTCAATGTTAGCTTTTCTATTTATTTAGTAGTTTAGGTGTTGTAAATATTTGTCACCGATCTTCTCAGAGGAGATAATCCACACTCACTGTCATCAAAACCTTCATGAAAACCACAGTGTGTGACTTGAATAAAAACTCAAATCCATTGTATTTATTACACTTTAGATAGTTTCTTGACTCTTGAACCAAAAAAGAAAAACTGAAAAGCAGAAAGGGTTTTGGGGGAGCTTTTGACTTAAATGCTTCTCTACAAGCACAAAAAAATCAACACTTCATATACAATTACAAATACAAACCTATTCTTAAACTGAAGTCATCTCATACTAATGTGTTCTTGGACTCATTGGTGTTTACATAACTCTGTCTTGTCATATGTTTACATACAGGTTTGATTATTATAGTTCCTGTATGTCAACAGTATGTGACATGAATTTGGTTTGATTATCACTGAATTAATCTCTGCAGTTATCTGGACAGAGGAGATGCATGTGGCAGAAACGTTACGTGTAAAATGGTTTTGTTAATCATAGCCAGTTAGGCTTTGGTGCCAAAATCCAACCAGACACCTTGTTAAATGTAAAGTGTTAAATGAAACTTGAATATCAATGTATTAGTTTCACACTAGTTAAATATGAGAGCTGTGGGATTGATTTTAAAGGCTGGTAAGAGCTCTTCTTCTGAAGCGCTTTTGCTGAAATTACCTGAAATTCTCACAAACAAAACACAGTCAAGCAGTTAGTTAAATGCTCTCATGTCAAAAATAAATATTATCCGTGGAAACAAAATGTCTCTGAAAACACCATCCAGTCATTGTTTAGTGACACAAACAAAATCCCTGGACTGTTGGCTTGTCTGTCTACTTTATATTTTCTTTAGTGAGCAGCCCGTGGGCTTTGGAGGCGTGGCTTCAGAGGCAGGTCTGAAGGAAGGGGCTGAACATCTTAACTGTATTTTCCAAATCTGATCTGATTCTCACTGGTTTGTCTGACATCTCCAAGCCTACCTTTAAGGCATGAATGATTTTGTGTCGCATCGCATCACCCCCCCACTCGTAGTGCAGAGGAGAGGACTGTTGTTATGTTGTAGGTTGATGAGGCTGATGATTCATTTAAAGTGTAAAATGATACTTGCTGAAAAAGACCATTGATAGCCGCGGAAAAAAAACCCCAAAAATCAGCTTTTAATCTAATTGGAATATATGACTCGGGATGAATCAAATATATAGTTGACGGATAAAATAGTTTGGAGCTGATAGGTTACTTGTACAATAACTGAAACCAGCTACAAATAAACCTACTTGGAATTTGGAGTTTGGGACTGAAACTCTAAGGTAGGCAGGCAGCAGGGGATCAGAAAACAGTGGAAAACAGTGGAAAACAGCAACGACGAGCTTTTCCTCCATGGTGTTATTTCACATTTACTGGCTCTGATATTACCACTAGAGCAGCGGACCTGAACCTTCCCAAATGCAAAGACACAGATAGAAGTTTTATTGGACATTGCCTTTGTGCCATGCTCAAAAGGACTTTTAACGCCCCGCCTTTCCAAGATCTCTTGCACAGGCGTTTAACGCGGTCCTCCTCGCTTCCATAGAAAATAAATGGGGTCTGTGCAATATGAGCAATTTGCAGCATGTAACGGACACTGGCCACAAGTCTCCTGAATGCAAACTCTTTTTTTCCGTTTGCTCCCCCTCCACCTTCGTATGCAAATTCCATCTGTTTTTTCAGAAACTCATATTATAATGCTTTACACACTGATCAAGCTAAAAGTTAGTACCCAGTGTGCGTTATGTGCTATGGAGTATGTAAACAATTCCACAATTTGCAGTATGCATTAAGTAACTATATGATAAATAATGTATGCAACTGAACAGTGTACATTGCATATCCAAACGACATGTTTGCATGTAGCGGACAGAGGTCATAACAACAGGGAAAAATAGTAGGCAGCAGTGCTATTTTATTCTTTTTTTTTTACTTCAGCCTGTCAAATTCAGAAATTGGCCACAAAATCCTGAAGAATACTCCAAATTATATCGCTTTACAGCATCACACTGCAAGCCTGCAATAGACACTGTGTGATATGCACATGTTAATTGTTCAATGTTTTGTTAAATGTGTGTGAACCGAACAAGATGCAGCTCAGCACCCTCACAAATCTAGGGATCAATAAAATATGTCTAGACTGTCAAGAGGCTGGTGAAGAAAACACACACACACACCCATGCGCACACAAAACACATCCTCAGTTGCAAGATTAAAATGCATATATACGTGGCTTTTGGGTTTTACTGCACTTGGTATTCACCATAAAAATATATCAAGACAAAAGGAAAAACAAAGAGATTGTTGAACTCTATCAACATTCCCTTCCTCGGTGAGTTTACGTACATTCTTGCATTCACGTTGAGGCTGCATTTGTTTTCAAACAACACTTTTTTGACTTGTACTTACTTGCAGACAAACTCTTCACGCCACCGTATCAATTTATTACAAATTAATTTAAAGGGATACGTCCCGCATCAAAATCATATGAATCATATAGATGTTATAGGTACCAGAATAATACTTGTTCAATATCAGATCCAGGGATGTTTTAATATATAATAAGTCAAATTTAAAGACTTAACTTTTAAATGTTCATTAAAAAATGTTTTGGTTAACATGAAGCCTCTTGAAGCAATTAAAGCTTTTATCCTCATTGTTCTTCACATTAGACACGCCCCAAATACAAAACAATTTCACACTATATGCCTTGCAGTCTCCTTGCATTTTACGCACTTATCACACAATTAGTTCATTTTCAGAAGTACAAGGAAGTCTGCTTATTGAATGAACCTCTGGTAATTGTATTTATAATGATGACATGTTCAGACAGGTGTACCAATATTGCTTCAATATATACGGCCTAATTCAATGACAACAGTTGCTTTGTTTATGTCAAATTTTGTAGCATAACAAGGTCAGAGGGGGGTGGGGGGGCAAAAGCAAAACGGCATCAAATCATAACCAGAGCAGTGGTGCTGATGAGAGAACCCGGAAAACCGACTGGCCAGTCGACCAATCACAGGCAGGGAAAGCAGCACTGTGAGCTGATGGAGCTGATTGTCTCCACCCTGTCGCCTCACTCCCTGCTCTGAAGAGGCTGTAGAACATGAAAGATGGGGAGGGATGGGTGGAGGAAGAGGAGGAGGGGCAGAGCGGCAGCTCCCACCATAAGAGTGTGGTTGGTAGCGTAGCGGAGCAGACAAAGACACTGCAGCAGCCTGCAGCACCACTATCCGACTCTCCATCCTACAGCGAGAGCTCACCAGGACCTAGTCCTTTAAAACAGGAGAGGTCTGGCCGCTCGGCTGCCTGTCTTCACCCTCCTCTTCTTCATCAGCTGAGAGTGCAGATCCCGAAACCATGCCTGAGTGCTGGGATGGGGTGAGTGTTGAAGGATGTTTACATGGAGCGTTACCTTCGACATGTTGTCTGTCTTGAGCTGCTTCTGTTTGGGTCTTAGTGATGAAGCAGAAATGAGTGAGGAGTCTGTTTCTTTAATCCTGGTCTGTATGGGGGGGGGGGGGCTGCAGAGTCAGTGGCGGTTGGTGGGTCATTCTTTGACTTTGGCCCACTGACACACTTAAGCACACTAACACAGATGCATTGCTCTACTATTCCTACCTCCACAAATTAATGTTTGTAAAAAGAAAAAAGAAATCACCCAGCTTATTGATTTTTGCATTTTAGATAAAGATGCCTAAAGATGCGTGTTGCATGTCTGCGTTTTGTGGTTTTGCAGCAATGTTGCCAAAATGTCTAAACCTGCTTCTTTGGTGAGCCTAAAAGATGCTGCACCATTTTCTGAAAATGAGCAGTCAAATCTCACAAGGGAATGTGTGGATTCCTCTGCGGTCTCTTCCTGTTCGTCTGAAGGTCATAAGGAAAATGTCACTAAAGCTGACTACAAACAAAACCCCTGATGCGTTTACTGGCTGAAATTAGAGTGCTGATTGCAGATAACGTTGATGTTATGACACTATAATAATAGCGAGGTAATCTGCCCGGATTAAGTCATGATTGTTGGCTGCGTGGCTGCCCGCTGCTGGAGGGGATTACGGAGATGTTGGGACTCTGCTGCGTCCAAACCTGCTGCGTGTTCCTCTGCTCTGATGTAAATAGCTGCAGAGTGACTGTGTAATATATTCCAAATAGCAGGGCAGTTGTTGAGAGATGCTGCAGATTGTTGGCAGCAGATCAACGGAGGATTTTTAGTCAGCTGTTTCTCCACAGTTGAACCTTTCTGGGGTGTGAAAACAAGCGGAGGAGAGGACAGTAGTGAAAGTGCATGTGGTCTATGTTTGTTTCCTTCAGTGGAGGATATAAACAAGAGAGTCAGCAGCATCAGTGAACCCTTCCCTCCCGTAGCGCAGTCCTGCTGTATGTTGGTGTGTTTGTGTATGTTCACGGTCGCACGTTTCTTCCACGGTTGCATGTATCCTCCATTTTGAGTTTGCCAAGCTGCGGTGCTGACAAAATGTGGGTCATAGCACGAGCCACTCGGACACCGATCAGATTACTTCACTGCTGCCTGTTTTTCATAGCAGGTGTATTGATTTTGTACATGTACATTTACTGTCTAGTAGCTTTTCCTTTTGCGTTTATGTAAACGTGGTTAATGGTTTACGTTGAAGCAGATGCTTGTATCGTTACATTTATGAGCAGAAATTGATACATTTATTCATTAAAAAAGGGGCATTTAACAGGCAATTAAAAATGACATTAAATTGCATTTGGAGTTTGTATGCTGCTCTGGGCATCGTAGAAACTCCAAATGGAAGAAAAATAATTATAGGCTTGTAATTTACTTACAGGACACTAATTAGGGCTGTTTGGATGGTTGTCTTTCAGTCTGAAGATCATGTTGATCCCCGAGCTGCATGTGACAATGTTTGTGGGCAAGACTCACACTGATGTATGCATGAATAAGAAGCTGAATTTCCTCTTATGAGTGGGGCCAAGCCTTTTATATTAGATTATTTTTAAAACCACTGCCAGATTTCTGTATTTCATTTAGTGTTATTAAGTATTAATATCAATTGCAATTAAATTATTGAAAAGCATGACATTTTTAAACAATCAATACCTAATTATTTAGGATTAACCATGCTTCTTTAATTACCGACACGGTTTCTAGCAGCGAGACCCTGAAGCTCGTGAAGAAGAAGAAGATTAATGAGGAACAAGGCGGTTTGAATTGACTGTTAGTGACACATGAGCAAGTTCAGAAAAAGAAAATGCTTTAAGCAACACTGAGGTGCACAACACAAAACTCTCTTAACCAGTTTGTGAACACTCCTGTTTACACTCAGATGATCATGTGTTGGGTGTGCGAGAACCACCTGGTGATTTTGTGTTTTTGTGCGTTTCAAAGGAACATGATGTTGAGACCCCTTATGGGATGCTGCACGTGGTGATCCGAGGTGCACCCAAAGGAAACAAACCCGCCATCCTCACCTACCACGACGTGGGGCTGAACCGTGAGTAGAAACCCAGAATTAAAAAAGAAGAGTACTTTGGATATTTCTGCTTTACGTTTCATGTTTCAATTCGTGTGCTTTTCCAAAATAAACACTTTAACACAAGCATCATGTGCAACATAAAAAGAAAAGGGAGTTTTGAAAATGGGCCGTGTCCCATAAAGTTTAGTAACAAAGCCCACACAGTGAGTCCATACTGGAAAACACAGGCTGGGTCACCATGGAAACCATACAAAAATTTCATTTCTCAGTGCATTTCAAATGTTTTATCTCATATATATATATATATATCGACTTCATTAATCCCAACATAAGAAATTGTAGATATTGTTTAATTTTTTGTTGTTTGGTTTGAGCCAGTAATTTAGTAATTAACATAGCAAAGCACAATCTAACTTTAAAACCGCTAAAGAGGCTCAGATTTAAGCTCGTGTAGCTTAGGCTCAAATAAATTAGTTGAAAAACAAGATTATCATGCCTGTCAGTTTTCAGCTTTAGCTGGGAATGAGATTCAAGACTTTAATGAACCAAATGAAAGATCAGAAACGAGCCCGTCATTTAGTTAATCTTGCAAATGCAGGGGTGGCTGGGTAGGTGGGGGTGGGGAGTGGAGGGCCAGGTATTTAATCTTAAATTTCAAAGTCTAACAGCCATCAGCACATCTGTACAGTGTTGTGCCCTTCATGTGAGCAGTCAACTCACGCTGAGTGGGCCTTGATTGAACACACATGAAAGCAACAGGAAAAAAAATGAGCGTCAACAAAACGCTCTGAGGGGACTTTGTCCTGAAGTATGATGGCAAAAATAGAAAGAAGAGGAGGCGGCGAAAGGAGTCAGTGTGAATGGCGTCGATGAAATGTAGGTCAGAAAAACATCCCTATCCTGCAGAGAGGGGTGGGGCGGGGCCAGCCCGCAGCAATGCGGCGCTGCCATGATGGGATGGTTGGAGGAGGAGGGGGGGTACAAGTGACTGGTATGACTGCAGATATCTGCCTGTTTTTGTGTCCCACTGCTCTTTTTTTCTGATCCTCTTCACCGTCTCCATCCCTGGAAAAAAAGAAAAAACCTTCCAAATCCAACACTCCGCACAGATTAAAACCAGGATAAAAGGCTTTTAGCATTCATAGCCAGCCATTAAACTGTTTGACTGCAGCACACAATCATATAGGATGGAGGAAAAGTAAAGAAAAAACAGCATGAAGGAAAATTGGGGGGGAGTTTATTCTTCTATGACCTAATAAGCAGATGGCATAGCCATCTGCCCGGTCCTTGAATAAGAACTAGAGTAGAGAGAACCAGAAAGGAGAAATGGGAAAATTCAAAATGAAATGAAGGGAGAGAGAGATAAGACGTGTGAAAGCAGAGGGTTGATTGAAGAAGTAGAAAACAGGTCAGGCTCCACAAATAGTTGGAGATAATGAGAATGAAGTATTCAATCTGACTTCCAAGGAATCACAGGACGAGGAGAGAAGGACATATGGAAAGAGGTGATGGAAGAAAGGGCTCACGGAGGAGGTGAGGGAAAGAAAGTGCAGAGAGAGAAGTAGGTCATGGAGTCAGTCGGAGTGCACGCTGCAGAGCACGGGCCGATGATTCAGCGTGGTCGCCATGAGAAACCTCTCACCTCACTGGCGCTCACGGACCATCGATAATTTCCATGAGCCCAGGATGCGGAGCACTCGTAGTAAAGGTTGGACGCCCACCTTTCCCAGCTTCCCCTGCTTTTCATTTCTAACCCAGTTGTCATGTTAATTGGTTCGTTTAATTAACTTGGATCAGTTGGAGCCCGAGGAGAAAACAGTGTTCCTGCGTGGTTTCGCAGACACACACGGACTGAAAGTAGGCCAACTGCAGCGCCGGTGGGAGGGGGAGCCGAGGAAGAGCTGACACTATAGATAAAACTATTTCAGAGTTTAATGTTCCAAGTATCTCATAGCGCTTCAGGAAATAGAGCTCCGAATCTGAGAGTAATCCTCAGTGAGTCACTCTCAAAACAAATCAATTTATCCTGCCAACACGACCCAAACAGATATTTACATTTGAACATCCATAATCCCTCTTACGAAATCACCTCAAAGGCATTAAGAAAATAGAAATCCATATTCACTGTAACTAATTCCTAGTGTCCACAGTTTGTTTACAGTTTGTTTGGATGAAATTTCGAAAGCAAAAACAGACCAGATACTGGCCTTTCAGAACATGCGTAGTTATTGAGGTTTGACCTCATACAATTGTAATGTCGCCAAAATCCAGCCACCGAGGCTCACAGGCCAGTGTTCCCATGAATGGGAGGATGATTTGTATGGGAGGGCATCTGATGTCAACTCCACTGTGGAACCCCATAATCTGCTGTGGTGACATGCAAATAGAAAGCAGAGAGTGAAAATGGGAATAAAAGAAGTTGCTTTGCACAGCAGGAATACCACACGCCATCACAAAGGATTTTCCAATGACTGACATGTTTGAATAATTTAATAAAACAAGAATGTCATTACTGGTTCTCTTCAGGTGCTATACTCATCTGAAACCAAAATCATAAAATTAACAACAAACAAAAAGAAGTATCGAAGTGTTAATTGTTCCAGATTTATCAGTGTGTTTGTTGGTCGTTTTAATGAATCGGCTCGTTGTGAAATCCAACTCCAGTCATTGGTCATGAACACATGCAGACACTCCCACAATCCATTTTTTTTGCATGTAAATGCTTTTGGAACCATTAAAATATTAGAACCAAATATTTAAATAAAAACTGTTTCACAGCATGGGTCAGTCAGACACTAATCTGAAATATAGAGAAAAAGAATACAAATGTTTTGCGTCTGTGATTAAACATGCAGCCGCAGATGTCTGAACCGTTAGATGTGTCAGGAGGTTTGTTGGCCTCCTTGCCGGCTCGGGTCGAGCTGCACAGGCGGCCACCCTCAGGAGCCTCCCTGAGTCCAGTGCATATTTAATACGACCACGTTCCTCTCACTCCATGCTACCTGTGCTTGCTTCCCCTCCTCCCTCACTCTCCTGCAGACAAGCTGTGCTTCAACACCTTCTTCAATAATGAGGACATGCAGGAGATTACCAAGCACTTCGTGGTTTGTCATGTGGATGCCCCTGGACAGCAGGTTGGGGCTGCACAGCTGCCACAAGGGTAAAAGAGACACTCGTTTGCATTTTTACTCGGAATGCATAACTAATGCAGGAATGTTTATCATGAAATGTCTCCGTTATCTTCCTAACCTCAGCATGAACCACTCATGCTCAAATAAATGCTCTTATTCAGTGTTTCTAAATAGAACACCAATTCAATACATTTTCCAAAAAACAAAAAAAAAAATGAACCAAATGAAATGAACCATCTATAAGTGTGTTGAACAAACATGCTTAGAGCAGACAGGTCTGATGAGGAAAGTTAAGATAAGCAGGAGATGCTTAGTTGCTTTTGTGACCTTATTAATCTATGAATCAACAGCATGAAATGGACTGACTGATGGCTTCAGTGGGCGATAAAAAATTAATAGATTAAAGGTTGTAGCAGATAAATGCTGCGGTTTTAAAGCTGAAAAAATGATGGATAACATATGGAATAATAAAAATATTTAAAAACATATTGTCTCTTAAGAGCAGCTTAATTTACAATTAAAAACATGAATAAATACTTAAATTGAAATAAGATCCAAACCGAAATACTTTTGAAGTTTTGAACCAAGCCTATAAAGCAAAGAGAAAAAAGAAAACTATGAATCAGCGCTTCACAAATGAGGTTTCCTCACAGGATGGATTTGATCTGAGATATACGTGATTAGATTTTAAATCTAGTCTTGTCCTTTAACTCCACAGGTACCAGTACCCCACCATGGACCAGCTTGCCGGGATGCTGCCCACTGTGGTGCAGCACTTTGGGTCAGTGATATTTGCTTTTAAATAACACAGACTCTGCAAATTTACAGTATTTGCACGCAGCTAGTTTAACCTGTTGGGGATATATGTGCAAGTTACAATTTCTTACTATTACATTTGTAAAAGAATTCTTTAACACAACACTTTGGTAAATCAGTCTCATATGACATAAGAAAAAAATCATTGCATCTGATGCATCTGTGATCATATTTAGATTCAAGAGCATCGTTGGGATCGGAGTTGGAGCTGGAGCTTACATTCTGGCCAAGTTCGCTGTAAGTGTGACTCTTCTGCTCCGTCCTGAATCTGTTTAGGAGCTTTAACACCTGATGTCCACTTGCCCTTCGTCAGTCTGTACAGATGAGGCAGCACAGCCCCTCCTGCACCTCCTGTACACATGCTGTGTTTGCTCACGTGCACACACCAGTGCCCCTGAGAAAGAGGTTTCATTTTTTCTTTGTGCTGTCAGCTCATCTTTCCTGACCTGGTGGAGGGTTTGGTTCTGCTCAACATCGACCCCAATGGAAAAGGATGGATTGACTGGGCCGCTACCAAGGTGAGCGTCTTTGTCTGACCTCTGGTGTTTCTCAGACGGGCCGGAACTCTGCAAACGTTTTTTGACAGTTTTCTTTCTGCTTCCTCAGCTGTCCGGTCTGACCAGCACCATCCCAGATATCGTGTTGCCTCATCTTTTCAGCCAGGTAAGCTCAGATTCACAAAAAAGATATGAATAGACAGTACATATTACACAATATTTTGTGTTGTGTGATTGTTTTGAGTTTCTTGAATGTTTTTATGCAAGTTTAAAAACCAGCATGTGTCTGGGCTTTCTAATTGGCAGTCAGTTGTACCCCCGTCTGTACAGCTCACCCCAGTTGTTCCCTCTAAGTTCAGTGGTCTAATTAAAAAGACACCTCCATCTCTTTCTTGCCAACTGATATCCCAACAATAAACTTGTTGCTGCTCTAAAACCCCACAAAACCCTGCAGCATCAACCAGGTCTGAAGATCAGGGCAGCAGGTTAAGTTGTAGCTCATCATTCCCCTCAGATCATCTCAGGGGTAGAATCTGTGCACAGAGAAGAGGAGTTGGTGTTTATGTGTGTGTGTGTGTGTGTGTGTGTGTGTGTGTGTGTGTGTGTGTGTGTGTGTGTGTGTGTGTGAAGGAGGAGCTTGTGAGCAACACAGAGCTGCTGCAGAGCTACCGGCAACAGATCAACAACTCCCTCAACCACTTCAACCTGCAGCTTTTCTGGAACATGTACAACAGGTAAGGGCACGCACGCACGCACGCACGCACGCACGCACGCACGCACGCACGCACGCACGCACGCACGCACGCACGCACGCACAAGCAGCATGTTTCCATCACTTTAGATGTTAATGATCTCTTGGACAATTCTGGAAATGGAAAAAAAAACTGGTCTCCATCAACATTCGCAACACAAATACACAGAGAGCTAAACTCACGTTGGCCTCCTCTTATCTCTCTTTGTCTTTATTTCTTCTTTCAGTCGCAGAGACTTGGAGATGAACCGCAGTGGGACGACCCTCAACGCCAAGACTTTGAAGTGAGACTCTGTCTACATAGTCTAACACAGCTCAATGTTTTATCAAACACTATCCAATAATGAGCTCATTAGCACAATAGCTGATCAGAAACTATGATCCTGGTATTTAAGACTAACTTCTAAGGTGTGAGGTGCTGAAACTTAAAAGAACCAAAGCGTGCTCATTTTAATAAATATAATCCCTCAGTAGGTTAATTCATTCATTTTTCTAATGCACCTGAGATCTCAGAAAACAAAACAAATGTGCACATGTTGAACAGTCATGTCAACACAACAGATTTGATGCGATCACGGACACTGCTGGCTTCTCTCCAGGTGCCCTGTGATGCTGGTTGTGGGAGACAACGCTCCTGCCGAGGAAGGAGTGGTGAGTCCAACATGAAAACTTCTTCCAACAAGTGCCATCAGGTTTGGCGTCGGAAACAGTCTAATATCGTCCATGGGACTTACGTATTGAAAATATTTTATTTTGTTACATAAATGATAACAAAAGGAAAAGTCCAAAAGTTCATATATTGTTTTACAAAACAATAAATGTATAAAAAGTAGGCAAAAATATAGTGTCACAGGGATCTGCAGGAGGAACCTGGACAGGTCAACAGATCATTACAGTACATGTACCAAATATGATACATCTGGCATTGTCGGGTTACAACAACTTGAAAAGAACCAATAATGAAAGTATGTAGACTTGTATCAGCGTAGGGGTCGAGGTTTCTCAACCAGCTGCAGGATTCGTCAACATTTCACAAAGCACCAGACAGCGTCTCCTTCTTGTCTTCCTTCTGTTGCTCGACCTGCTGAGATGATCCTCCATTCGGTCAAAGTAAAAATGCTCTAAGTGAAGCTCTGGGCAGCAGTCTCTTCCCTCTTTCTCCATTAGGTGTATTGTTGAACAGCAGCAGAGACCTGGTTCTCTCTTTTACAAACCCTGTGCCCCTCCAGGGGCAGACGGGTGTACCCGTCCGTCTGTGTGGGACGCATGGCTTTGCAACTAGAGGTGTGCGTCTTTGTGAGTTTGTGTGACATTTTCTCCAGGGGGACAGATGGCATCACTGTGTCTCTGGGGTTTCCTAGTTTGGCGTGGCCCAGATATGAAGGCTTCCGTACTAGTTAATCTGCAGCATGGTCACATTTAAATCTAATCACTGCTCTGTCATGAGGGAAGCAGAGGAAGTGGAGATGAGGCATGTTACTGTAAAACTGTCTAGAAAGAGGGAGAGATAGAGACATGGAAAGTGGCACAGAGATGGAGAGGAGGACCGTGAGGAAGTGAGTGATGTCAAGAGAGTTTGTTTTATTGGATGTGACAGATGGAGGTCACGTTAATATTTCATTATCTGCTGACATGAGTGGAGGAGGATGCTGCGTTTGGCTCCACTCATGTGACACATCCTGCAGTGATGCTACGGGCAGAGAAGTGCACTAATGATGCTCAGACCTGCATACATTTTAGACTTTCACATACATATCACATACATTTGCCACGTTTTGGCCTTAAATTACGGTACATACGCTATGAAAGATTAAAGAAACGCACACAGCTATCATGTGCATGTTGTCCACAGTGGAGCCGTCATGCACTTTATGCATGATTGTCAGTGCGCATCTGTGTGATTTGTGTGTGTGTATATCATGGTTGTGTCTCAGCCTGCAGGAGTGACTCATCTCTGCAGCACACTGCAGTATCTGGGTCAGTCACACTCATGAGCCTTCGAGTCCTGTCCACACGTGACTCCGCATCACATTTCCTTTATTCTTTAGCCTTTTTTTCAGTAAAGTCGCTTTGACTCAATATCCTGCACATAACACAAAAAGGTGAAGCATTTTCTCATGAATGATAAGACGTGTCGAAAGCCACTGAGATGCAGCTCCAGTTGTTTTTGTTCAGTTCAGAAGCAGTTCAAACAGTGTTGAATCAAAACATCACCGATAACCTCAGCGCCAAAACATATATATGCTACTGGTTTTGAATAGTACCGTGGACTGACATGGGTCACGACAAACAATGAGTTTAATCATCATCAACTATTTAAAAAAAAACAAAAAAACTCAGATTAATGTAAGAGTTTAACTTAACAGGCAGTTTCCTTTATATTGTTGCTGCAGAAAGAACCTGCTTGTTGTTTTATTGTTGTTTCTTTTTTTTTAGGCGCGGGTCTGTGATTTTATCAATTTCATATTTATTCATCCCCACTCAAAGTTTTGAAGCATGAAGCACATTTCAGAAAGTTATTAACGACAATAGAAAGATTCAAAATGACCTTTGTAGGATTTATCCACATATACGGAATAAAACTTGTCATTTCAGAAATGTTTATTCTTAGAGGATATATTAAAAAAAACTGTATTTGTAAAACTGTATTCTTAGTTGAGTACTGAATGTTGTTCCTGTGAAGGCCTACAGCTTTCTGTCTGCTCTGTGACCGTTATAATTACGTTAAATTACTTTACAAAGTGGATGGAACGACTCATTCTCTTCACATAATCATTTGATTTTACTTCAGGGGCTCCCCCTGTAGGCTCGGAGGTTGAGTTGCTTTTACAACGCTGTTCTTATTCCCGTTCTTGCGTTGTTGCTCTTGTTTACTCTGCCATAATTGCCTTCTTGAGCGTCTTAGTCGTTTCAAGTCGTAATGTCCACTTAAGCTCTGTGAGCTAGTTTCATTGTTGTTTGAGGTAATGTGATGCAGTTGTTGCAAGATACAACTGGAATAAGAGCAGAATTTTGTTGTTTTGCTTTTATTTCCATAAACATTGACAGTAATACTTAAACACTTAAATTATAGAATATTCTTTAAAATTAAGTTGAAACTGATGTTTTCAACTGAAATTTTAACTTCGAAAAAACTCCCTAGTGTTGCTTTAAAAATCAGTTTAGGTCTTTTCTCAGGACTTTGTTAGTTATCCTATGAAATATTTATTTTTATAATTTGAATAAGAACACAAATGTACAGGATAAACATGGCATCATGACATCAGGACCAGTTGATGAATCAACAATAGTGGCAGAAACATTTCTAAATTATCAGAGATTTTGGAAAAAGTGTCTGATATTTTATAAAATTATGAAAGAATTTGGTTTTCCGTTGTGACTCTAGTCATCTAATCTGGGACTATTTCTAAAGTAATCTCGAGTTTTCACATTGAGTGTGATTAATTCTACTAGAGATTAATTAATTACAGTCAGACTAGCAGGAAATAAACTGTGGATGTCTGAAACTAGAGGAACGTATGTGCAGAATAGCTCACTGCAAATCATGTTTAGCTGACCGTTTTTTAAACGTTTTTACTCAAACTGCTGTTTCTTGTTTTTGTGCTTAAGGTTGAGTGCAACTCCAAGCTGGACCCAACCAACACCACCTTCCTAAAGGTAACTTCACCTCACAAGCAGCTGCTGATCGCTTCAACGATTTCTTAAGTCAGGTCACGACAAACAATGAGTTTGATACACAATAAGAGGAGAAAACTGCTATGATTACACACAAAGTCAGTAAAAATGGGTGCAGAGACCAGGTGGAATCAAAGTTGGAGTAAAAAAGTGGGGAAAGTTGAGCTGAGAGCTGTGAGGACTTTGGTTAATGGTTGACCTCTTCTTATGGCAGATGGCTGACTCTGGTGGACTTCCCCAGCTCACACAGGTAACTCCCTTTACAATCGATACACCCCCCATCTCCAAAAAAAAATAAAAAATCCAGAGAGATCATGAATGCATCATTGAAAAAGATAGTGAATGAAAATCTGATGTGCTGTCTTCCAGCCCGGCAAACTGACTGAGGCCTTCAAGTATTTCCTGCAGGGAATGGGCTACAGTGAGTATCCTTAGTACAGACTCGTCTTTTTTCTTTGTTTTTTGAGTGAAAGAGATTTGATGATGTATCTTTTTCGGTAGTGATTTTTTTATGAAAGCTTATGTCAGCAGGATTATTGTTGAAGTAGCGAGCGAATGATGTGTGTCACATAGAGGGACATGAGTTGTGTTAATCCTGCCCTCTGTCTTCCTTGCCCTGTTCTCTCAGTCGCTTATGTGAAGGATCGGAGGTTGAGTGGAGGTCCAGGTACTTCCTCCTCACTGTTCACCTCTGACCTCTTATTGCTGCCCTCTCCAATGGCATTTTAAAATGTTCTTTTAATTTCTTACATTTTTATTGTATTTCTTTGATTATGAATAATAACAATTTTGGGCTGTGATGATCTTTTTTGTATTATTATTATTATTTTATTTTTTGTTCTCATTTTTGGTGTTTCGTTTCTCCTGAAGACATTAAACCCATTGTTGTTTTATAAAACCGAATTTTTCCTCGACTGGAAAAATAAGCTGCCCTCACTCCCTCTCTCCCATTCCTTCACCATTGCATCTCCAGTGTTGCTCTTTGCATGGCCTTCAGCTTGCTTTGAGCAAAGCTTTATGGAATAAGTTCAACTCACAGTGCCTTTAAAAATGACCAAAAATACCTCTGAAAATTCATCAACTGAGAACAAATCTTTAAGGGTGCGCCACTGAGACTCAAAATGTTTTTTATTATTTAAACTTGAATTGTTGTTTAAGTAATTTAGTTATTTAATCACCATTTAAAAGGGAGTTTTTCATATTCAAACACTCCAGCTATTGGTTTTGTGAAAGACTCATTATTCTTGTCTGATAGTAAAGTAAAATGAACCAGACCAAAAGAAAGATTTTAGAAACAAGATATTTTCTTCTGGAGGTGATTGAAGGCCGAAAGATGTCTGAAGGGAGAACAAATGTTTAACTTTTTATTTGGATCAAAACTTGACTCTTTGTCACCCGTCATTTCCAGAATGTGCAACTAAGAAAATCTTTTAGTCTGTAGTTTTTTTAATCTGAACATCTGCATCTGAAAATGCCAAATAAATGATCATCTCATCGAAGCTTTAAAAGGAACATTCCCAAGTGAAAACAACCCAAGGCCTGTTAATAGCTCTTAATGTGTGTAGTTTCATTAGGGACTAAAACAACGTGAAGTGAATCCGCTTTGATTTTAAACAAAAAAATGTGTTTGCAGCAATGCAGCAATTAATGTAAGCACAGGGCGGTGGGGGCTACGCCAACCCAGGTTTATGGAAACATGTCTCGAAATTGTCAGAGTTGTTTTAACACTGGTATGTTCCTTTAGACTGCTTGGAAACACAGCTGTTGCCAGGAGGCTGCGTAGAGATCCTGACACACCAAGCCGATGCTCAACTGTCAGGACCATGAGTGAACATCTGTCGCCCTTGTTTTCCGAGTACATCCCGATCCGTCAGCACTGTCGTGCCCCGTCTACGTTTTCTTATTGGCGTCAGGTCCGGCAGGGACAGAGATCACGCGCATTGGCTGCTGAGTAAAGTGAATGATTGCAGGAGACTGGAGTCTAACTGATGATAGCACTGTGGGAGCGCTGTAGTGGCCCATTGCATTCTTAGATACCATAGGTGAAGCAGCTTGATCAGTGGCAGACTGGAAAATATTCCAGCTGAATAGAACACCATCCAACTGGCGACCTGTCCCTGACGTACCCGCCTCTCGTTGGGTGGCAGCTTGCACAGGCATTACATACCAGTAGTATAGTTTGATGTTTGGAAATCACCTACTGGGCCTTCCTCTGACCCAGAACTATGCCCTCATGTGCAGGGATGGATCAGATCATACGCCCATGTTGGGAGTTCAGAGTTCAGTGTCATCTTCGCGATGCATTCAAGTATGAAATGTTGCACATACAGATAAAGGCAATGTCAGGGGGCCTAGCAGGGGACCATCGGCAACGCCCGTGCTGATCCTTGACTTTGGTTTGGTGTGTCAGATTCCTTAAATTCACCTGCCAGTGAAGAGAATAACTGGAAGATTTGAGGTTGATTAATGCAGTCAGATACACAAATACTGCTTTAACAGCCTCAACATACTCACTTTAATTAACTGATAAAGAATGACAAATAAATACATTTGCTTATTAGTTGATTTTTTTTTCCCATTCAGTAACTGAGTTTATGTAGACACATTTTTAAGTTTTAATTAAGACCCTCAACCTTTCATGGCTGTTCACTGAGCCAATCAGCTGCCTTTTCCCACCAATTATGACGAGGGATGTCCCTCAGTTACCCACATTAGCATGTACTCCCCACATCTCCCCAGCATCAACTGATTACACCCATTTTTCTCCTTTAAAACCAAAGAAAAAACTAATTCTGTTATTCTCTTCCTCCTCCTCCCAGTGCCCTCAGCCAGTATGACCCGCCTGGCTCGCTCCAGGACGGCCTCTCTGACCAGTGCCGGCTCCATGGAGGGGTCTCGCTCCCGCGCATGCACCAACTCTGACAGCACCGAGGGAGTTGGCACGGTCTCCCACACCATGGAGGTGTCATGCTGAGGAGCCACAGAAAGAAGAAAGGAAGGGGGTGGGGGTAGTCAGGATGGAGAGGGAAAGCAAGAAACAGGAGGGAAAGGAGTGAAGACAAAGGTGGAGAGAGAAAATTAGTCATGATGAAGGCTCTCTCTACCTTCATCTTTCCCACACTGATCCCTTTGTCTGCTATACTTGTTTTCTCTCTGTCACTGTAAAATACCACTTGTATTACTACTAACACACCCAGACACACCGCTCCACCTGTCCGCCTCCAACTGCCCTTCTCTCCCACACTTAAAGATCTAAGCAGCTGTTTTTGTTCTTGAAGTGTTATTCTTGTGTTTGCTATGTGTGTCCTCATTTTTTTGCCTGCACCCCCCTCCTCCCCACACTCACCCCGCCCCCCCACACTCACCCCGCCCCCCACAAAAAAGAACAAGAAACAGAAGTTACCATGTACGTAAAACCTCCACACAGTAATATGTCATTCAGAGCTGCTGTTAACATCTAATATGAAAGTAAAAAAAAAAAAAGACATTCATAGCAAAACTCTAAAGAGCGACGTGTTGGAAAAACAGATAAAATGTAATGCATGTGTTTGATAATTACCCTGTTTTTGTATGGGGAAATGTGAGTATCTCTCTCTGTGATGTTGGTGAGGTTGGTTTTGTTCTCTGCTTGAGGGACATTTGAGCAGGAGAGGAGGTGCGTCCGGGGTCGGACAGACAGCAGGACACGGCCTCGTCGTAGTGCAGTGCACTTGTAGCGCTTAGAGAGGAAGTGTTAGCGTTTTTTAGAGGATAGATAGAACATCGTACGCTTTATTTAAAGCTGCACTCGTTAAGATTTCTCTTAAACCTTTAAATGAAAACACACAAAAACAGTGACATCATCTAACGTGTCCCAGTTTGTCCCTTTTTTTTCATTAACTTCTTTCACAAAGACACATTTTCAGTTCAACACATTTAACACATTAACTTCATCTGTTTCAGTTTACATCATAACACGCAGAGAAAAACAGCTGAAGTGTTTGAAAAATATTTGATTTCACTTTTTACCTTTATATTTTCTGCGCAAGATGACAATCTTGAGATTATGATAAATGAACCTAAAACTAGAATGTATTTCTGCCTGTAGATAATGCCGCATGAAACTCTTTGTCCCTTCCATTGTTTAAAACGTTGACCAGGCCGTCTGTTTGCTCCAATTTCCCAGTGCTAAGCATGGAAAACCATGTTAGGACTGTGTAACTATATTGACATGTGCAACACAACAAAGTTAATGACTTAACCCTTGCAAGGCGCTAAGGCACGGGTCAAAATGACCTGAGCGAAGGCCCTCAGCTCCTCAGTGGGCTTGCCAAACCCGTAGCGCCTTGCAAGGTTGGAATTTTAAAAAAAACAACTTGCAAAAAGAAAAATGATCGTCCCATGAGACATTGCGCTGGCCAGCATATAGCAGGCCATTGTACAATCAGATACTGTTTTTCTTCTTCTAACCAAAAGAAAAACACAGCAGTAATGGCACATGGCTTGCTGACACATATAATTTAGGAACCTTATGATGAACAATTCAAAATCAAATTATTTTGATTCTATTTAGAAATCCTAGTCAGCTTAAATGCATCCGTAATTTGTAGTGAAACTAATATAATACACACACAGCTGAGTTGACTGTATAGTGTGTGTTTCCTCCAAACATGAAAAATTGTGGAAGACAGCAGCATTTTGTTTCTACTGCGACCTTCCTTTAAATTAAGGTTCAAATCAAAAATGTAATTCTCACTTGAGTTGGATGGAGGCGGTTTGTGACAGAAAAGTGCTGCAGCGACCTTTTGATGCCCTTTACATATTGTGGAGAAAAATCTTTGACATTTTTTAGCATTAAATAAAAGATTTTTCTGGCAACTAGTCTTTTAAAGGTCACATGACACACCAAAAAGCTGTAAAGTGATTGGAAGATATAACTGTATGGGGGCTACTTCAGCAAGACAGTTACAATGGAGCGCTCTGCTGCATTACAACATTACATCTCATGTACATGGTCGATGTTGCTGCTGTACTGAAGTTACGTAAAAACAAAGATACTGGACGGTTATGGAAGTTCATTATTCCTGTGTTGGTGCCATGTGGAGACACAGAAGTGAAAAATTGCTGAGTGCAGCTTTAATCTGTGTGTCATCTTACATTTTGAAGACAATGTACTACTTGAACACTATATAAAGACATATATTAACACATATTTGCATGTGAAAGTGAAGGTAATCTTAGGAAGTTGTAGTGTGAGTAGTGTCTAATCCCGTAGCTTTCGTCATTAGCGCCTGACATGTTGCTAGTTAAATAGAGCCACCATCATCACTCTGTAGTTCCACTGCATGGATCTGGTTCTAGCCGTAGCCAGCTATTAGAGATCTCTAACTTGACAATCACACATTGGCCCGAGCCAAACTAGACCCAGAAAAAAACCGAGGCAGGACCAGGCCAGCCCAAGTGGCCAGCTCTCGCTCTGGGTCAGCACCAAAGAACTTCCCTTACAACGCCCAGCCCCTCTGCATGGATGTACCAAAGCTACCCACACACACGTGCACACATTGCATATATGTTGTCCACAACCACATGTGCACACACAGACACGCACGCACACACACGTTTTCAGACAAGCTATGTGGGCTGGATTTTGTAACGGAACTGCACCAAAGAAATGACAGAAAAACACAAAATTTCACACGTGAGAACGCATCCGTCTATGTGGTCAGTGGGTGTTTTGAAGTGCTGTGTAACAATAAATGTCACCAGTTTAGTGCTTTTAGTGTGTATATGCAGTCAGTGTAATATTAGACTAGAAAGGCTGTGTGCTGTTGTCTGCTGTAACCCTGGACCACCTTAACTGAGATCGGACATGGCCTCCCGTGGTTTCTTTGTGTGTATTCATGTACAGTATTCACACAGCATTACTTCACTTACTCTAACTTTAGCCTAATATATATATATATATATATATATATATATATATATATATATATATATATATATATATATATATATACACACACACACACACACACACACACACACACACACACATAAGGGGAAAAAACAAAACCCTTTGGTCCCCTGTCAGAAGGGGCGTAGCTTCCAATTACTGAGGTGTGTGTTTTTCCTGAGGTGGCCTGTAAGGGGCGGGGCTTTTTTGGCGCCATTTGGGCTCCAAGCTCAGAATGTAGGGCAAACCCCAACCACCTTAAAAAAAAAAAAAAACAAACCCCCTCCCTTTCAAAAACTCAAAAGGTGCCCCGACTCTCACAGGCAAACCCAGCCGCACCCTTAAGGGCTATCAGCTAAAGTCACTTTTTAACATGTTGGTGGTATTGTAGTCATACCCGGGGGCACTAGAGCGCAGCCAACTGGCGGAGGTTCTTGCAAGCAGAGAAGGAATGCAGGTTTCTGACATAAACAGAGAGAGACGCTGGCTGGGATTATAGTTGAATGTTAAAGGAGAAGAATGTGAATCTGTTGAAGCATGAGAGATTAATTATTGTCGTTTGTGCAAAATATCAAATCAATTTCTTTTTTTTTTCCAAGATGTGGAAAAGAGAGATTACATTAGCAGACCCAACACTTACTTGCGGGGAATGGCACAAACACTCAAAGTTGCATGTAGCAGAGTTTGTGAACAATCATCTTTCAGTGTTTAATCTTTTCAAAAAGCTATTTTCTGCCATGTACACTTCGGTTTCCTCCTACATGACTTCTACCCACACTGCCTGGGGGGCTCCTGAATGTATCTTGTCCCTTTTTGAAGTGCTGTATAGTATCGTCAACCTACACCTCATTCTTATTATGGGTTGCACTTCTTATCTTTGCCCCCATACCTTTGGCATTCAGCCCTGTACATGAAAACCCAGTTCTTTCCTCTCCAAGGTCTTTAAATAGTGTTAACTTCAGAAAATCCACAGCTCCTGTCAGCTGGCACTGGATCACTTTGTATACACCTTGGTCCTCCTTGCTCTTGTAGATACTTTTTATTTATAGAGCAGGTTAACTGAACCAAACATTAATACTACTGTTTTGTGAGAAAACATATTTCCGTTCCTTTTACCCTCTGGTTTTTATAGGCAACAGTAGGGTGTAACCTCATCTTGGTATAATGATCTTGGTTCATGTGTTACTACTACTCCTATGCTTCTTCTTACTGACATTATGACTGATTTGTATAAAGCAATAATTTTCTTTCTTTCTTTCTGTTTGTTTGTTTAGATTGTTTGATATTGTGGGAGTCTTCCCTCTTACCTTGTTTCGGTTCACAACAGTAGTAGTCTTACCTTCTACATTGTCATTCAGATGTGAACTGTAAAATTTAACTATATTATAAATATAAATATATATAATATAAATACAAAGTTAGCTGTCTCTGTTCGTGTACTGATAAAATAACAAGAAATAAAAAAAATAAATAATGTCAGAATCAGAGAAGTCTTGTGTCGGATCCTTTTGAGTTTTGTTACCACAAAAGGAGGGAGGCTGGAACCTGGAGTTTTAAAAATAATAAACCCTAGCAGTCTCATGCCTTTTATTATCACGGCTGCTGCCAATGACAGCAGTTAACAACTTCCGTGTTCATGTACAGGGGTGTAACTTATATTGAAAACTGATATTTTTGGGTTCATGAAGGCGAAACAATATTTAAATGTTAAAAATATTGGCTGTATAAGCTACATTCTCTATTTACCTTCCCTGTAAAAAAAATAACAATAATAACAATAAAAAAAATCAAATAACTAATAATCAAATTAAGGATTCTGGTCTCAGTTACTTTCTGCAGACACACAATGTCCTTGTTGGGCTTAATTGGGCTTCTACATCTTATGGGAGTTTTCGCAGCATTTGCGACACAGACAATGGTGTTTAGAAAAGAAAGATGGCCACTTGTTAAAAAATGCAATGAGTGATATGCATATGAAGAAGCCTTTCGATGAACACAAGCATCAGAATAATACAGAGAGCCACAATGTGAGTGTGTATTTTTAATATGGTATTTAACAGGAACATGTGAGCATCAGCCAATCAGATTGCGGCTCCACAATCTACTGTTAGACAACGAAACTGAACACGAGGCCTTTGAAAGTAGCTGTAAAATGCAGGAAAAGCTCAATATTTCAGCTTGTAATCGGCTCATCATGCATGACTGGGCTTTGTGGTCATAACGTGATACTCATCTTAAAAAATCCAGCCAGGAAGCAAATCTGAGAGACTTCGATTTTCAACTGCTTGCATTAAGCGAGGCAAAATTATTTGATTCTCTTTTAAAGTAGGGGAGTGGTGGCCTAGTGGTTACAGTGGTGGGCTTGGGTGTGGAGGACCCAGGTTCAAGCCCAGGGCTGCCCACAATGGTAAATCACTGGGGGCCCCTGAGCAAGGCCCTTAACTCCCAATTGCTCCCCGGGGCGCTGCCCTGCTAGCAGCCCCACTGCTCACTAGTGAAACTAGTTGATGGGTTAAAAGCAGAGACTAATTTCGGTGTGCATCGTACATACAGCGTGTGCACGATGTCCACACTGACAAGAAAGGGAAAAAAAAAAAAAAAAAAAAAAAAAAGTATTCCGGGTGGACACATGAAAAATATGTTTTTAAACAAATGATACATAAAGTGATCTTTAAGCTCCATGTTCATAACTAAGAAACAGAAACAGAGTCATATGCAGCCAGTACATTTATTACATCTTCACAACCATGAAAATAACAGCCAGCGATTTCCAGATTAGATGCAATTTAGATTAAAACCTCCCACAGAAACTGACAGCAGTCGTCTCCTTTGATGTTGCCTTCGCGATGGAAGCATGTGGTGTAATCACCCGGATGCCACACATTTTGAGGGTGTCGAGAACAAAACCCAAAAGATCTCTAGATAAGAAAATAATGCAATAAATTGTGATTAAAAATAAAAGTAGGAAAGCGTTAAAATGTTGTCCAATCTTGTGGCTATTTTATCTAAGTCAACCCTCGAGAGGATTGTGCCTTTGACCGTTGAAATGCCTTGTAAGTACAATGCATGACTATATAACCTGTATGCTTTATACAGTGCTGACGCTGATCAGTTAATAATAAAAGATTTAGGTGCAATCAGGGGGTAAAATATACAGAATGTAATGTTCACTATAGCACAAGTACTATTTCAGCTTCAAGCTTCCTGAAAAGCTACAATTAGCACCCATGTTGCTGGAGGCATTACTCAACCAGCTACCGCGCTGCCCTCGTTATCATCCATTAACTCAAACAAAACCTTGTAAGAGACCATGTGGGAGTCACTGTAGGCATGCAGCATCTGGTCCACTGGACTGTAGTTCAGCGAAAGAATGTTAGCAGCCATCTTGTTCATGAAGATGCCAACGTTGAAATTCTCCTTCCCTGTTATGGTGTCGAAGGAGTAAAAGATCTCCTCCACTGATTTGTTGACATAGCGTGTAGCGTAAAGGATGCCGCAGGCCATGAAGGTGTTGGTCATGCTCTGCTTGTAGACCGAAGTGCGCCACGTTTGGCCAAGTCTCAGTGGTTCATTCTCCTCCACCTTGGACAGAACCAGGTTTCCATAGTCCTTGTTGGTGGTGTAGGTCACCCAGACCCCAGACTCGTCTGTGGCCAGGTCCAGGTCAGTGTACGGGTAGCATTCTTCAAGGTGGCAGAAGTTACCCTTTGAATTATACCTGGAGGACACAATAAAGGAATCATGGACAGGAGACCTGGAAAAAGTGCCTTTTTTTGGTCATTTCCAATTAATTCTTTATGGACAAAACCTGTGAACTCTCCCTAACAGATAAATTTGTGTGAATTAAGTCTGATTTACTGTGATTTCCTACATTTTATTCAGGCTTTTGCAACGCATATTAGTCAGTCAAACCAACCTGGTGTCGCTGGGTAGTTGAAACTTTGTAACACTTCTGCTGGTGAGGTTGAAACGACAAACAGAATATTCATTGTAACAGTTGTAGTACAAGGCCCCTCCATACAGAACCACATTTGGACCCTGGATGGTGTTGGTGGCTGGGTTAGAAGAGTGGATCTGGACATTGCCTGGGAAAGAGAAGAAACAATGAAAAGGAGTAAATGTAAGTGTCATCATTTCTTTTTTCTTCTTTAATATCAATCCAGGACTACACTGCAGACAATAAACAATTATTGGAAGACTTCCACTCACAGTTTATGTTTCAGTCCATTGTACAAAAGCAGTGACCCGTACAGTCATTTAAACCTAACTACCTTGGAAACTAAATGCAGTGAATATTAGTGAAGACAGCACTTAAGTACTAGAACTGTATAACCAAATGATAATCTTACATTTGTTGCCTTTAATTTCATACCCAATATATTGAAAAACACGATGTAATTGCTAAGATGTACTCGTTTTTATTTGAGTATACCAATTTCAACCAGATCTCAAACTAGCCTGATAATGAAGAAATTATATGTTAAAAAAAAGGGGGATGAGTTGTGCCTGAGAAAAGTTATAAGCCTTATGAAATCAGTATTAAGCTGTAGAAACTGTGAAAATCCACGTTCCCTCAAGTTTCTGACTAGTCTAGAGATGCTATTGACTGCAAAGTTGGTTTAGACTTCTTACCTGGAGTGCTCACCCCTACAATGAAAGAACTTAGGCTGGTGTAGAGACGGACATAGTTGGAGTATCTGTTGCTGGAGGTCATCATCACACACCAATACCAGCTTTCCTTCCCTGCCTCTGGTTTGGGATCCCTGCCCCAGGCTCCATACTTATATGAGCCAGGATACTCCCCTTGTGTGTATACCCTCGGCCCTGTGACGTTCAGAAACTGACCAAAAGGACAGGTGCCTGCAGTAAAGAAAGAGAAGAAGAAAGAGGTCAAGAGTGTGTCCTGTTTCAACAGCTTGATACATACCTCTTCTGAATTAGATCTAGGCAAGGAGGGCCTTTCCCTGTTAAATACAAAAGCTACTTTGCAGTCTATCTTTAAGAAGCTGTCTAAACAAGATGGTTCTCCTGTTCAATGTCTGAATGCAGGATGAAGACCTTTCACATCATCATAGCGTTAGATCAGGGACGTACTCTCTGGAGGTTTAGTGGGCTGGTTGGCGGGATGACGTGCATTCCTGCACTGCTCTAAGTCTCTCCTCAGACGCTGGTTGGCTTGTTGTCTCTTCACCACCTGCATGGTGTCAAACATCTCCAGCTCCTGCATCTCTGCTCGCAAATCCAGCAGCTGAAACAAAGCAGACAACCCATGCCTTGTTTAAAAACCCACTGAATGTTTTAATAAGAAAGATTATTTCTTCATGTTGAGATTCAAAGTGGAAACGTTATTGATTTCTACCCAGTCCTCTGAAACCGCTGTTTTTGTTGTAAAAGTAGCTTGTTTTTTTCTCATTAATGCACTAACTATTTTGTCCATTTGCTAATAATAGTTTGTTTTCTTTAAGATATTTGAGAACGTATAGAGCTTTGAGCGTTGTTATTTTGAGATAACCTTTAGTTACTGGGACTACTCTGGAAGCAAGTTGCACAGTTACAATCATACTGAGCTTTCGTTTCATAAACCCTGAGCAGTAGCCTTCACAGGGAACTACAACGTAACTGGAACGCACCAAAGAAAATCCAAGGAAAAAAGTGAAAAAATAAGCCATCTTTCTCTCAGCCTTTACCATGAAAGGCTCCCTTTAACATTACAAATCCAATCCTCCAGATTAAGATAGAAATAAACTGGATACAACACTGAAACAGAGTCGAGCAGCATGTTGGTGTGACACTACCTGGTTAGTGGTGTCATCACTGAGTTGTTGGTATGCCAGGATGCTGCTGTTGAGCTTATTGATCAGCTGTCCAATCTCAATGAGCTCGTTCTCTATGATGTGCAAACTGAGAACTCCGTAAAGGTCCCCGTCATCCTCCTTTTCCAGCAATGTTAAGTCCCCCTCCAGCTGAGGAAGGCGATGATTCAAACCCAGCAAAAGACTCTGCAATTGGAAGGTCTACAGAGGCAGCAGTGGTTACAGTTGAAGCAGGTGAAGGCAGAGAACCGACAGGAGTTGTTACACTGACTGACCTTCTGTTGGGTGATCCTGTCTTTGCACTTTAAGGCATTTCTCTGCACTGCTTGGAAATTTTCGTGAGGGAATGAGCCTTCAGAGTTACTCAACTCACAAACACACCTTTCAAGTGATGCGCTCTGAAATCAAGAACGAAAAAAAGCAAATGATAAACACTTTCAAACTGACTAAAGTAACTTAATCATGACATTTGTAGTGTTTCATACCTGCTGGGTGACAGTGAACAGAGCACCTAACATAACCACCACGTACATGTTCATGATGGTTTTAAGAGCAGAGCCGCGTGAAACCATCTGAACGCAGTGTTTCTGTCCGACTGAAGCATCAACTGCTAATGTATGAACCCACCCCCTCACCTCTGCATGACAGCGAGTCCATGCACATGTTCATTATGTTTCACTTCCTCCTTGTGAATGAGATTGCAGCAACGCAGAGTTTCTTTCCCTGAGAAGAGTTATCAGTGCACATACAAGTGACCATGCAAGTTTATTGGCCTGGAGGGTTCACATAAAATATCAGACAGGGCTGGTTTTGGCCTGTCCCTGTGTTGCACAACCCATACCCCGAACAATAGTTGCAGGTTATTGTGATGAGCAACACCAAGCTGCCTTTAATTATTTGTTAAAAATATCAAGTTTCCACTTTTCCTAAAGACTCTTTACAATGTGATCCACATGCAGTACTTTCTGTACTTGGGTAACAATGTAAGTAACCTTTAAAGAGTTTACTCTCTTTTGCAAAATGACCAGACATGCAGCAGAAAGTGATACGGATATGGATGAATGAGGATAGTTGTAAGATTTCCAGCGAAAATGTTTGAAATCACAAGGGACGAGTGATCAGGACAGCACACCAGAATGGACAGAACTACCATAGAATAAATGAACATGAACGCATGTGAACACACACAAATGCAGCGTTGATGTGCACAAATCCAGATCTCGTTTCAAGCATTAAAATAACATTTTGTAGAAGATCTGGTACCCTGTGCAGCTGATGTACAAAAAGGCCTAGGCCTCATGGGGAATGTAGTAATTAAATAAAAATGATGTGAAGTTATCAAACTAGTTACAGATTCAAAAAAAAGAAGAAGAAATTAAATTAGAAAAAGAGGGGTTGGAGGTTTGAAAAGTGGCTCCTGCTGTGTTTATATCACATTGCTTGTGTGAATATGTTTGCTAGCCAACCGGTTGTAACGGCATTTTTTTTTCAGTATGGTCCAAGCACAACATATATATATATATATATATATATATATATATATATATATATATATATATATATATATATATATATATATATATATATATATATATATATATATATATATATATATATATATATATATATATATATATATATATATATATATATATTGAAAACCCAGCGAGAGAAGGTGGTGGTTCAGGAGACAGTGATGGTGTTGGACATTTAAAAACCTGCATAGACACGCAGTTTCTATGCAGACGATGTGGTAACAGCATTTAGGAACAGAAAGCTGTTGAGTTTTTTTCCCACAATATCCATCCCAATTGTAACATCATTTCTCAAACAATAAATAGCAGTAAACATTTTTAATAGAAATCTAATTCAAATGCCAAGAAACTTGACCTTGGCAAGCTTAATTATAATTTACATCTGCTGTGTCTTATTAGTAGATGACAGAAAACAGCTTTACACAAATAGTAAAAGGTTAACACTTATGTAGTATATTTTCTATTATTTATTGGTTCTGTTAAAGGGATTTCCTGTCAATTCATTAATATGCAGTCTGCAGTAGTGAGAGAGCTGACCCCAAACCGCTGGTCTGCCACAAGGAGCAACTTCTGGTACCAGAGACTAAAGTGTACTGTGCTACCTCAGTCACAACAACCGTGATTTTAGTAACCAAGCTTTTACCCACAAATGGAATAATGCAGTAAATCTTGATTTCTTGATAGTAGTTATGAGGTATTTTTCCATTCTGGTCTTATGAGTCCATAAGACATTGTTGGTCCAGATGCAATTTTGTAATTTATAATAATGGATTTCAACACTGAAGTTTAATCTAAAGTTCCTGGAACATGCTCAGTGAGACTTGTATATATATATATATATATATATATATATATATGGGCAGCAGAGTTTGCATGTTCTCCCCGTGCTTGCGTGGGTTCCCTCCGGGTACTCCGGCTTCCTCCCACAGTCCAAAAACATGCAGGGTAGGTTAATTGATCATCCTAAATTCTCCCTAGGTGTGAGCGTGATTGGTTGTTTGTCTTCTATGTGGCCCTGGATAGACTGGCGACCTGTCCAGGGTGGACCCCTGCCTTTTGCCTACTATGCATCGGGATAGGCTCCGACAGACCCCCGTGACCCGGAAACGGATTAAGTGGGTATAGATAATATGGATATATATATATATATATATATATATATATATATATCTCGCCCATTTCAAGAACAAGTCCCGGGCAATAAACAGCTACGCCCTGCCAGTGATCAGATACCCTGCAGGAATAATAAGGTGGCCAAAGGAAGAGATACAGACCACAGGTGTTAAGACAAGGAAGCTCCTCACCATGCATGGTGGGTTCCACCCCAAATCCAGCACCCTGAGACTGTACGCAAGCCGTAAGGAAGGAGGCCGAGGACTAGTGAGTGTGAAAGCCACTATCCGGGACGAAACTGCCAAGCTCCATGAGTACATCAAGGACAAGGCCCAAACGGATGACGTACTCAGTGAATGCCTCAGACAATGGCAAGGTGAAGAGGTGCTGGAAGAGGAAGCATCATGGGAGGACAAGCCCCTACACGGGATGTACCATCGAACCATAACTGAGGTGGCTGATCTCAAGAAGTCCTACCAATGGCTAGAGAGAGCTGGCCTACAGGACAGCACAGAGGCACTCGTCCTGGCTGCACAGGAGCAGGCTCTGAACACCAGAGCAATAGAGGCCCAGATATACCACACCAGACAAGACCCAAGGTGTAGGTTGTGCAAAGAAGCACCGGAAACAATCCAGCACATAACTGCAGGGTGTAAGATGCTGGCAGGGAAAGCATACATGGAACGCCATAACCAAGTAGCGGGCATACTCTACAGAAACATCTGTGGGGAGTATGGGCTGGAAACCCCAAGGTCAAAATGGGAAACACCTCCCAAGGTGGTGGAAAATGACAGAGCAAAGCTCCTGTGGGACTTCAAGATACAGACAGACAGGATGGTGATGGCAAACCAACCAGACATCGTGGTGGTAGACAAAGGGCAGAGGAAAGCCGTGGTGGTGGATGTGGCAATACCAAGTGATGGTAACATCAGGCGAAAGGAACACGAGAAGCTTGAGAAATACCAAGGGCTTAGAGAGGAACTGGAGAAGGCCTGGAAGGTGAAGGTGACAGTAGTGCCCGTGGTGATCGGAGCACTCGGGGCAGTAACCCCCAAACTGGAAGAGTGGCTGCAGCAGATATCTCAGTCCAGAAAAGTGCAGTGTTAGGAACAGCAAAGATACTGCGCAGAACCCTCAAGCTCCCTGGCCTCTGGTAGAGGACCCGAGCTTAGAAGGGACACCACCCACGGAGGGTGAGGAACGAGTTTTTTTTTGTTATATATATATATATATATATATATATATATATAGTGACACAACAGAAACAGTCAGGGAATGCTTGGTATGTCCAACATTAATATTATTTTTGGCTATTTTTGTTAAATAAATAATAATACTCTTCTATTACTAATATTCTGTATTATCATTGATTAAAAACATAAAAAGATATAGTAGAGAGTTTGTTGTTCTTCATCTGAGATTGTTTTTGTCTAATACTGCCAATAAACCAAAATGCCCATCATCTCTTACAGTAAGGTTCCTTTTTTTAACTCATAATTTGAGTCAGAATCAACCTTGCTGACATGCTGATCAACCTTCCCTATTCGAGAAAAGTGGTAGGAGACTCACTTACAGCCATTGTAAGATCCTAAATGAAGCTATCCTTCTTTTGACAAAACCTAAAGCACCTTGAGAAATTAATTCTTGGCGTGCTGTTAACTATCTATGAACTTCCCTGACAACTGCGTGGCAGCATCAGCACAAAGCAAAATAACAGGATGTTGCATTAAGAAAACCACATCTCGTGCATAAAAGATGGAGAAACAATGGGAAACTCCTGAGGTAAGCATCTTTTTTGTGAAGGACCATTGTTTCATGTTTTTGGGGAGTTTCACTTCTATGTGAAATGTTACAGGGCTCCTTAGTGGTACATGTGCAAGTAACCAGAGGGCGTGTTTCTAGTATTTCAGAGAGAAGACAAGAGGAGGGAGAAATTGGTTTCAGTTTTAACTCACTTTCTCCCTCTCAAACATGCTGCTGTACTTGCTTTTGGTTCTGCTAACATCCCCTGTGAGTCACTGAAGATACACTGTCTGAGATATTATATTAGAAAAGAAATGTAGAAGCTAGAGAACTTTTACCTTTCTATGTGTCTTCTGAATATCTTCTGCACATCCCCTCATGTGCTCTGTATGACTGCAGGACGATGCGCAGGCTCAGCGCGTGTTAGGCGTGAGGAGCAACGGCTCGTGCCTGTGCGAGGTCAACTCCACCATGTGGCTGTTTCCTTCTGTGGAGTTCGAGGCCGTGTTGCAGCAGATTCAGAGCTGCGAAGGGGCTGTGATGACCCTTCAGGAAAAGGTAGGAGCTCATGTGGAGTGACAGAACCTAACTGGTTAATAGAACTTGTAATTCTGATGAGGTACTTTAATATTTGAATGTAATCATCATGAGTTCAGATAAGACAGTTACAAAGAAGAACATCACAGTAAGAATATTGAGAAAATAATTATTCTAAATACATAGAATAATGTGAATTAATTGTTATCTGTTAAGTAGTTTTAGATGTGACTGTTGTTTTTTTTTCTTTCTTTTTTAGGAAAATCAATAATACTCAAAATATGTGTAAAAACATTTACTTGGTTTGGTTATATTCAGGAAACAAATAAAAAAACTCAGAATTGGTGTGCCTTTTTTTTTTTTCCCTTGTTTGCACATATATTAATGGTTGATACCAATTGGTAGGACCCAAAAAATATATATATGCATTTTAATCTGTAATCAAGGTTTTTTTAATTGTTTTTTTGTTTGTTTTTTTTGTGTGCAAATGTGTACCCTTCACCGGCCCTAATGACAGTCTAATTATTTATTTTAATCATCCCTAAGTAGAACGAAGAAAATAAAAAGGAAAAAGGAAAAATAAATAAATAAATAAATAAATAAGTAAATAAGTAACTAAATTCTGCCAGAGAGGGCTAAAATCACCGGGTGTGTTATGTGATCAGACCAGAAAAGGAAATAGAAAGAGAGAGAGAGACAAGACAGTGGTAGTGCAGTGTGGTGCCTATGTTGTAATGTGTGTAAAAAAAAAAAAAGAAATAGGCGTAGTAATGTGGTGTTTAAAGGATAGACGTGTGCCTTATTTTAAAAGTTGCCTCGTTTTAAAATGTTCAACTAAAATGCCTTATTTTAAAATTTCAAATGATATCTATTTGTGTGACTGGCATTGTTAATTAATATTTTAAGCACCCAGAGACTTATACTGCTTGTAAGTGTTAGGCATATGGATAAGAAATATGTTTCTTGTTCTTATGTTACTCTCACTCAGATTGCTTTATTTTTATTTTTAGTGTGTTGTTTTTTTGTTTTCTCTTTTAAGTTATAAGGATGCCTTTGATTTTGAAAATCACCAAAAGAAACTGAATTCAATCTTCTACTATATTCTTGCATTTTTTGGATGATTTATGTTGACTTGGTTCCAACTAAGAATATTATCTTCATATCTTTTTTATGTTGCAAATTTTTTTATATTTTGTGTTGCAGTCCTGCTGCTCAATCATCCCATCTGTTCTGAATTCACAATCCTCATATTTCAACCTTTAGTTAGATCCAAAATGGGTAATTTGGCACGAGGATGTTATCATTGGGGTGTTTCCTTAGTGGGAGTCCTCCGCATTGGAAAGCTGTTCACTCTGGTTGCCGTAGCGATCTTGTTTTCACCGTTAAGCGCTCTGTACTGCATTTTATTGTACAAAAAGTGTTACATGTATAAAGTTTGATTGATTGATCAAGACTGATTAAAATTTCTCCCTGCAGGTGAACCTTTCCAGCCATTATCTTCCCCAGGTTCTGGCTCAGGTTGAGAATGTGGCGGCCCGGCTGCAGCCGTACCAGTATCTGCACTATCAGGGCCTGTACTCGGTATTGTCTCTGCGCAAGCTGGGCCAGGAGCTCGGCCAGCTGGAGGTAGACATCGGTGCCATCCACAGCCAGCAAAACAATGCACAGACACAGAAACTCGTCAAAGAGGTACGGCAAAGTACTGAAAATTATTACATAAAGATAAGCGCTTCATTATGGCAGGTTGTGGGCTGAAAACAAAAACACAAAAAGACAAAAATCAAAAAGCCAGGTGGCTTGTCCTATTTGAGAATTGAAGCCATGCATATATGTCACGTACTTGTAACTCAGTGAATATATGTCTTGATGGTAGGTGGATAGTCTTCAGAAAGATGTGAGCAGGATGCAAACAGCAGACATGGTTAACATGAAAACTGTCAAAGAGAAACTGCGCTACCTGAAGAACAGCGTTGAGTCTTGCAAGACAATCCCCAAAGACTTCAGAAGTAAGTGCACGTGCTTGTATGTGTTGTTTAGACTATTTTCCATTTCATGGAAAACGTTTGCTTATTTTGAGTTTGATGGCAGCAACACATCTCAAAAAGTTTGAGCAGGGTGACTTTTATCATTGCGTCCCTTCTTATTTTACCAACTTTCTGTAAGCATCTGGGAAGGGAGGAAAGTCTTAGGAGAGGAATGTTTTCCCATTTCTGTCTGATGCAGGATCTAGCTGATCAACAGTCCTGGGTCTTTGTTGCTGGAGTATTACCATTGTGTTGTACATAGGAGTGTATGTACAACACAAGAATTTGAAACTCAGCCGTCTCAGCCATCTCAGGTGGCTTGATAACCATTATGCCAATCAAACTTCTTGAATTTGAGGAAGGACAGCAGTATCCATGAGTTCCAGATTCATATCAGTTTGTACCTTTTAAAACAGAAGATGTAAGACGGGACAAAGACCCAACAATTTTTCCACTAACAAGAAGCTTTGATAGTATTCCAGTCTGTCAGTCAAATTGGCCAAGACCCAAAACGCTGACTGGTAAAGCTAAGTCCTTTAAAGACAGAGATTTCACAAATGTGTATATATTCAAGTCATAGGTCCCTGACACAAAGTTAAACCTGTAATGTATGTACTCCACCCTATGTATATATACATAGGGTGGAGTACATACATTACAGGTTTAACTTATGTATATATACATAGGGTGGAGTAGCATGGAGGTTTCTTATAAGCTTGTTGAAAGAAAATATTTGAGAACAGCTTCTTTAGAGTAGGCTGTACTGTGTCTCATTGAATCCGTAAAATCCCTTTAATTTTGGTTTCCAGGCCGGCACAGGAACTGCTTCAAGGGCTTGCTTACCAGTGTCAGTGACCCCATCACCACTAAAATCAGTCCTCATGGAAAGAGCTACATCTCTGGTTCATGGGGCAAACAGGCAAAAACAAACAGTGAGAATCAGAGAAACAGCTACTGGGTTCAGCCGCTACTCAGCAGCCACATCTGGGGCAACACCCTGCGTGTTTATCAAACCTACGAAGACTTCATGGCCTCCAGCAACCATAAAGAGTACACCTTTGCTCCATCCTACACTCATGCCAATTCCATCGAAGGTCCCAGTGCGGTCCTGTATGGTGAAGCTCTGTACTATCACTGCTTCCGCTCGGCAGATGTCTGCCGCTACGACCTGAACAGTAACAGTGTCAAACGCGTACCGCTTCCAGGCAACGGTGTGGGTTTTAACAACAAGTTCCCATATTGTAATTATGACTGCCGTCCTAACAGTGATGTGGACGTGGAGGCAGACGAGACAGGACTGTGGGCGATCTACGCAACAGTCGGTAACCACGGTAATCTTGTGGTGAGCAGGCTAGTCTGGGACGAAGCGGCTGAGAGTCTCAATGTGACACAGACGTGGGAGACGAGACTGTTCAAGAAGGCGGTGAGCAACGCTTTTATGGTGTGTGGTGTGATGTACGCCACTCGTTACATAGACGAGTACCGCGAGGAGGTCTTCTACGCCTTTGACACAGCCACGGGGAAAGAGAACAACTTGCTTGCTCTGCCGCTGGAGAAGGTCGCCAAAGGAGTAGCCAGTCTGAGCTACAACCCGACCAACAGGCAGATCTACATGTACAATGATGGGTATCTTCTGGCCTATCAGGCCCACTTCTGAGCTGTTGTAACCAACGGCTTATTACCAGTTATGTTGTATTATTGTTTGGTTCACTCAAAGTGTAAATCATGTACGCACTGATAAATGTTTTTTTTTTTCTGATAGAGTTAAACTTTAACACACTCTTCATTATATCTCATCTTTATTTTATGCACTGTATACTGATTGTCTTACAAGATGATTGTACACGTCAGAATATATCTTGTACTTGTTGCTTATCTTCATGTGATTTGTGACCTCCTTAGTTTCAATAAAAAGAAAATAGGACAGCAGAGATGCGAGTGCAGACAGAGACGAGAACGGCAGAAATGTGGTTGAGTTCTCTGTCCGTCCTCCCTGCAGATAACTGAAACCTTATTATTGTTTAATTGTGTGTTAAATAAATCTTTAGTTCATGTAAACCTGACATTTTCTCACATAAGAACAATACCAAAAATAAATATAATTAAAAACCATGAATAAAAATAATCAATGAGCAATTTTTGAAAATATTGACAACATATTACTGATGTGACGATTCTGATATGTCTACTTACAAATCTAATACAAATTTTGCTTAGTTTATCATTTTATTCTCTTTAAAGTTGTAATTTCTTTATGTCTTGCATTGTGGTCATTATCAGGTTAATAATAAAGCTGTACCCATTACATAATCCAGAGAAGAAAATTAAAAATCTTAAATTAGGTATTTAGTGCAAAATACTGCTGGGAACCTTCCAAAATTCTTACCTGCTAGATATGTGGACACAACAGGCCTCTCAACACAGACATGTACAAGTCACAAAACTCTTCAACTGAGAAACATCTAGTTGTACGACCCCTGGGATGTGATGAAAAGTTATTAAAGAAAAACAATCAATTATATAAGGGGGACTTATATAATAAGTCCCCCTGTCCCAAGTATTCATTTCCATCTGCCGTTCCTCCCATGTCTCTAGTAATCCGTGTTTGTTCAAATTCCAAGGAGAGATTTAAGGTTTTTACACCAAAAACATATTGCCATCAAAAAGGTTGTGATACCAGACTGCTGCCTTTTTTTTGTGTGTGTGCTTCCACCAAGTAGCCAGTAGATGGTGACATCACAGCTGGATTTGACTGCACTCATTTAAGGAAGTCCAAAGGAATTTATAAAAAGTGATTCGTCCCTCGAGGAAGTTTGAACTGCTTTATGACATACACAGAGCAGAGATGACATAAGTATAAGGGGATGTGTGGACTCACAAAATGGTAAACTCGAGTTTGGAGCAGATACCTTTCCAGTGCAACGCCATCAAAGTTTTTGTTACAGCTTTTTATTATTATTCTTGGACATGGCTTTACCTTTACAGTTAGTCTGTTCCAACTGTACTCCACAGAAGGAAAAACCAACAAACAAACCAACAAACAAACAAAAAAAAAACATAGATGATGTTTAAAAAAATGTTTAAATTTTAACTCACCCTCCATCATCTAATGTAACAAAAACAAAACAAAACAGTTTCTGAATGTTGCTTTTGGAGTATGTTGTTATTTCAATACATTAATTGTACTGTTAATAAAAATAAACCTAATCAAATAATTTAAAAAAATCTTGATTTTAAAAACACTGAATTTGTTTGATCTCTGTACCAGTACCACGAATCATACTGTATAACACATAATGTACATTTATGTTTCACCCCAAACCTCTGCAGAGCGACTTAAGTATGATAATAACCAATGAAAAATAGAGACTTTAAGGGATTTGTGGTACAAAAGTACTTGTTAATTACTCACAGCAGTTATTAACAATGTACCAAAGTCATCTCAAAGCACTTCACAAAGAAGAAAAGTCCAAAACAGTCCCATTCAGTTCAGTTCAATTATACTCCAATTTAAAGTAACTTGGTTATTTCCATTTATTTATTTCAGCAGAGTCCTGATTCCAAATTCACACAATTCATTTCACTCTGAGTATAATTTTAACCTAAGTCCCACATTGAGAAGTGTGATGGAAATGTGATATTCTCCTATTTGTTTCCCTCATGAGTTCTTGTGAGTACTATTCAGACCAGTATCCGGTCTATGCTGTTGGGTTCAGCAGTCTTACACAGCTGTAAGGATTCTTATTTGGTTTAAAATCAACCCAGTAAAGCTGCTGCACAAGTGACTTTGTGTCATTTCTTCATCGAACCCTCCGACGTATTTTTTGACCATTACCATGCAAAGATAATCAAATTCCCAGAAGTACAACCATTTTTCTAGTCTTCAATCCTGTAGAAGCAGCCTGGTGGTTTAGCAGTGTTCCCTCACAGTCCGATGGCTCCTCGTTCAACTCCTGGGTCCAGCAAGTGTAATTCCATGTGGACTTTGCATGTTCTCCCTGGGCTTGTGTGGTACTTTTGTTCCACAGGTGTTTTTCCTCCCACAGTCCAAAAACATGTATGTTTGGTTGAAGTTGGTTGATTGAAGACTCTCAGTTGCTTGTAGGTGTGAGAATGTCCACATGTTTGTCTATATATGTGGCCCTGCAATGGACAAGTCAGCGTGTACCCCTGCTTTTTTACCTGTAATGAGCTGGGATAGGCTCCAGCAGACCCCCATGACCCTGTATAGCAGGGGTCTTCAATTCTGGTCCTTGAGGTCTGCTGTCCTGTATGTTTTAGATGCTTCTCAGCACTAAACACCTGATTCAAATTAACAGTCATATTCAGCATGTCATCAAGATATTAATGACACAGTCATTTGTATCAGAGTGTGTAAAAGCAGTGAAGGACAAGTCAAGAAATGTAATATCCTTTCTACCTTTAGTGTATTTTATTCAGTAACAGAATATATATTATTTGTTTAGATTTGTTATTTTTTGTGGGGTTGTATAGTTAAGAAAAAGAAGATGGTTGAAACAGTACAGTGCAATGACATTGCATTGTTAAAATTGATTAAATGGATTTTGTAAAACTTACAGCCACCACCAGCTACCGTTTCAATGCAAACCATTAAATATTAGATGTGGCTGCATTTCATTGAAGGCACTTTTACTATGACAAAAAAACAAAACAAAATGCAACATAGAGAAAAAAGAATTTATTTAGTGACTACGTAGAAGACAGTTAGATTGTTGGTGTATAAAATCAGTAAGAATTGCACAAACGTTACATTAGGTTAATGAGTCTTGCTGATATTCAAACCCATTGTTTAAATGGATGCACCTAATTATCCAATTACTCAAACAAAACCTTGTAAGAAACCATGTGGGAGTCACTGTAGGCATGCAGCATCTGGTCCACTGGACTGTAGTTCAGCGACGGAATGTAAAGTGTAAGTAAAATATACAGAATGTAATGTTCACTATAGCACAAGTACTATTTCAGCTTCAAGCTTCCTGAAAAGCTACAATTAGCACCCATGTTGCTGGAGGCATTACTCAACCAGCTACCGCGCTGCCCTCGTCATCATCCATTAACTCAAACAAAACATTGTAAGAAACCATGTGGGAGTCACAGTAGGCATGCAGCATCTGGTCCACTGGACTGTAGTTCAGCGAAAGAATGTTAGCAGCCATCTTGTTCATGAAGATGCCAACGTTGAAATTCTCCTTCCCTGTTATGGTGTCGAAGGAGTAAAAGATCTCCTCCACTGATTTGTTGACATAGCGTGTAGCGTAAAGGATGCCGCAGGCCATGAAGGTGTTGGTCACGCTCTGCTTGTAGACCGAAGTGCGCCACGTTTGGCCAAGTCTCAGTGGTTCATTCTCCTCCACCTTGGACAGAACCAGGTTTCCATAGTCCTTGTTGGTGGTGTAGGTCACCCAGACCCCAGACTCGTCTGTGGCCAGGTCCAGGTCAGTGTATGGGTAGCATTGTTCAAGGTGGCAGAAGTTACCCTTTGAATTATACCTGGAGGACACAATAAAGGAATCATGGACAGGAGACCTGGAAAAAGTTACTTTTTTTTGGTAATTTCCAATTACTTTTTTAGGCACAATACCTGTTTTTACAGGAGTTCTCCCTAAAAAGTTCTGTTTTTTGTTTAGTTTTTTTTGTGTTTTTTTGTGCATTAAGTCTGATTTACTGTGATTTCCAACATTTTATTCACGTTTTTGCAACGCGTATTAGTCAGTCAAACCAACCTGGTGTCGCTGGGTAGTTGAAACTTTGTAATACTTCTGCTGGTGAGGTTGAAACGACACACCGATAATTCATTGTAACAGTTGTAGTACAAGGCCCCTCCATACAGAACCACATTTGGACCCTGGATGGTGTTGGTGGCTGGGTTAGAGGAGTGGATCTGGACATTGCCTGATAAGAAGTAAAGAAAGAAGAAAATTATTTAACAAAACTGTACAAATTATTTTCCAACAATCACTCAGTAGAGAATTGATATAAGATACAATATAAACAAATACTGCAATTATTGTGTCAGTTGTTTCATAAATGCACTTTAGACTTTCCCTTGACTTAACCTTGCTCCGAACACAGCTTCATATACTCGCCACCTCAAGAAAACACAGCTATGTGTTTTGTGGTGTTTTTTTCCACATTGAACAATGCTTATATGATTTCATGTCTTAAAAGAAACCGTGGAGTTGGGTATGATTGGCTCAAACAAAGTAGACATTAAGAAACCGTTGAATGGAAATCATTGTTGGATTATTTTTCAAATATTTAACTCTATATTACAGCAATTAAAATAAACCACCAGTATTATTAATTGCACATTTTCCCAATTTTGTAAGTATATGATAAAAAAAAAATGTTTGATCTTACAAAAATTTTAATAATCAGTCGCTCAAAGCAACTCTTTACCTGGGGTGCTGACACCAATGATGAGAGCACTCAGGCCAGAGTATAGACGGACGTAGTTGGCGTATCTGTTGCTAGATGTCATCATGACCAACCAATACCAGCTCTCCTTTCCTGCCGTTGGTTTGGGATCCCGACCCCAGGCTCCATATGCATGCTTCCCAGGAAACTCTCCCTGCGTGTACACTCTTGGCCCTGTGATATTCTGAATCTGACCCAAAGGACAGTTACCTACAAGGAAAAATGAAAGATAGGTGAGGGAACTGTGTAATGTAATCCCATATGGCTTCATTCATACCCTATAAATTTTGATGTACCATGAGCCTGAGACGGCACTTAACCAAGCGCCATTCATCTAACCTCCGGATTGAGGCTCATGTGGAACTAAGATTTGTTGCAGTTCCCTGTCTATCTGTACCATGGTGCACATGTCCATCTGTGGACATGGTGCACATTAGAAAAGAGAGTGAGAAAGAATGATTTCACTTTTTCACATCTGAATGTCAACAAATTCTTTGCGGTAGAAAACTATGTTGCCTTTACAACTGAAAAGATAATGATCAGGAATCATATAGAGGTAGATGCCACTACAGGTCTTGCCAGTCATCTCCAGATGAATTATTATGATTATGATATATTATATTTGTTATTTTATTCCTTGTTTTATTCCTATGTTTTGTCACAGCCAGAGATTTATTGTCTTTCACATATATTTAAAACAAATTATGGTCAGGATTAACATTTATACTGTAATAATATCCTTATCTTTAGGTTATATAAAGTTTGTTGACCCACAAACGTTGTACTGTTATTGTAGCTCATATAAAAGGAAAATATAAAATATAAAAATGAATGTGTGGACAAAAGGAACTTTTAAAAACCATTAAGGTCATAATTGTATTATATTTTATTTTTGGTGAACTAAAACACATACCTTTTTCACCTGTTTCATGTTTCTATTACTGTTGCTACAGTTTCTGAAATATGCAATATTGTTATCATATAATATAAATGCATTATAGTTCTTATTTATTCTCATGTATAAAATACATGAAAACAAAAGACCATATAACCAATTAACATAGAAGTCTGATAATGACAAGCAATACTTATCAGCACTTTAATCAGCACAAACACTGATTAAGTTTTACTTGTACCTGAAAAGTTCAGAGTCTCTACAGTAAAGGCCTCAAGAGGAGCTGAAGCACAGCAGAGAGGGATTAGTGTAAAGTTGACTAAGTTCTGCTTTACGTTCTGACCTCACCTTGCTCGTTTTATTCAAATAAAATATTACATTACTATTAAAAGAATAACATGAGGAATTAAAAGTCATCTTTTGCTTATGCACAATATAAATATATTATTTATTTTTTTTGTCCTTTTTCTGAAACACAACTCACCCATGATTCTTTGACCAATATTGTGAGACTTACCATACTGAGGCTGAATCAGTGGTGCGGTGGAATTAAGTTGTTTTAGGCACTGGTCCAGGTTAGTCTTTAGACGCCGGTTGTCAAGTCGTCCTTTCACCACCTCCATCGTGTCAAACTTTTCCAGCTCCTGGATTTCTAATGTCAACTCATCTAGCTGTGAAAAATGTATTGAATTAACAAATTGAATGGGTGACTTTTCTGTAGAGAACTTGAATAATCATTTAAAATCCTTAAATTTAGCTTGGGTGCCTTTCTGAAATATGAATCCTTAAATTAGTTTTAGCTACTTGAGGTTTTTTGATGAGAACACTTGGAATCAGTGTTAACTTTTTATTTAATTTCTATGTTATTTCCCCAATTTTGGTTTACTTTTTTTTAACAACTAACCGAAAGCTTGCAAACATACACTTTGTTGCATCCATTGGTGCCTTTGATTTTGCAAAATTTAAATAGATTCCAGATCACTGAAGTGTTTCTAATGTCTGTATATATATCAAAGAAAGTTTTTCATTTTTGTGTCAATGGTGCTTAATTAAACAAACATAAAGTATTGTCCAAAATGTTTTTTCTTTTTCCCAGATGACATAAGTAGGTTAATAAAAGATTGAACATTAGAGAACACCATCAAAACCCCCAAAATTAAAAAAATAAAATTAACATCTTTAAAAGTTGACTATATGAAGAACATCAACATTTAAAACATAAAAACTGAATGTTTTCAGCTGATTGTAGGAGAAATTGCATTTAGATTTCTACTAGCTGGCTGTTACATCACTTCAGCAACAATAAAATACATCCATTCAGTCTCCTAAGAAATGTCAGCTATGTTCTTTTATGTATCTGTCATGAATCAGCACTCAAGTTTAGAGCTTTAGAGTGGTAAAGGTTGCCAAATATTGAATAAATTAATGACTTAATGGGGACATATCATGAAAAAGTTATGTTTTCTGTGTTGGAGAGTTTATAATTGGGTATCTAAAATGACCAATTGTAAATTAAACAGACAACAAGTCTTTCCTTTAGTTTCTTCAAACTTTAAATGTTAACAATTTGTCATTCAGGGAGTTGTTCAGATCTACAGGGTAATGTGTCATCACAGATCCAGATCTGAGGACAGTTATCTGGATCTCCCCACTTCTTCACTCAAAATCAAATTATTGAGTATTTACTGTTGTGAAAGTCTGTAAAAGTGATATCAAACGAGGCACGCCCCACAGGGAAGAGCTGTTACATTACGTATAACTGGACTACATCCCCTTTAAACCAGCTGCTATAAGCAAATGTATGAACATATGGTTTAAATAGGAGCTGCTGTACTGTATCTCGTTGGTTTTATGAAGACAGCATACATAGCATTCTTTTGTGCTTACGTTTGAAAAGAAAAGGACATGACATGTCTCCTTTAGAGGTATCATTTAATACAGGATAGCACCTCTCAAATTTACAGTGCTGTAAAGTTGAGGTGAAGGTAAAAGGTGTTGTTTGAGTTTGCTTTAATTAGTTAATAAAATCACTCAAATCACTTTATTCAAATGTCAGTTCTTATGAATCCACTTCTCAAAAATAACTTTTAAAGTGCTGAGACGTAGTGACATGAAGACTTTTCCTCTGTGATATCTGTGACTTTGAAAGCCAGAAACCACAGTAAATATCACAGTAATAACATATGAGAGGTAACGGTAACTCCATGTTGATGTACAGAAGTGAACAAAAGATTAATTTACTATTCAAACGTAAACAAAGATTTAATTCAATTCAATTCAATTCAATTTTATTTATATAGTGTCTATTACAACACAAGTTGTCTCTAGGCGCTTTCCAGAGACCCAGAACATGACCCCCGAGCAATTATTACATAAACAGCGGCAGGTAAAAACCTCCCTAGTGGAAGAAAAACCTTAAGCCAAACAGTGGCAGGAAAAACTCCCCTTTAAGAGGGAAGAAACCTTGAGCAGGACAAGATGCTACCTCCTTTGGTGACATCAGTATTGAGCAGAGTGTGGTTGTAAACTACCTGATGATGGGTGTCGGCAGTGAGGAGCTGGTGCCCCAGAGTGGTCCGGTTGAGCTTGTCTATGAGCTGATTGATCTCGATCATTTCATTCTCTATAACATACAGGCTGAGAACTCCGTACAGCTCTCCGTCATTCTCATTCTCCAGGACGGACACGTCCTTATTCAGCTGGTCAAGTCGGAGATCCAGTCCCATCAGCAGACTCTCCAGCTCCAAGACCTGCAAAGACATCAGCAATTACATTGTATGAAAGCGCGCACACCCGTGACTGGACTTTAAAAGAGTTAGGTTACCTTCTGTAATGTAATTAGGCTGTTGCAGTTTGTGACATTGTTTTCCACGTTTTGGAGTTTGTCATGAGGGAATTCCTTCTCTGTGTTATGCACATCGCATGTACATTTTTCACCTGAGGCTCCCTGGAAGGTATATGGGCAAAATGACATTTAAAAACAAAAAAAAAAAAAAAAGAAAAGAATATTAATTTTTGTCTTACATTTGTGATGAGATGCTCTTACCTGCCAGGTGAGGGTGAACAGAGCACACAGTGCAATGACTGCATTCAGCTTCATGACTGACCAGATGGTAGAGCTGCCTGAACCCTTCTATGGACAGTGTCATTGTGACAGTAGATATGACTGCAGCTGCAGCTTCTAACCCGTGGACACTCCCACTAACCTCTGCATCTGAGTGTTTTTGTGATTGGTGTTATTATGGTGCTTTCCTATCTGCAGCTGATATTTTAGCAACTCTGAATAGTTTTCACTTGATCACTAAAAATGGGCTCTATGGTTGGATCTGGTTGTTGAATCGCTCGAGGTGTGGAAAATATTTATGATGAAAGACGCTGGATACTCATTCAGCTGGTTTAGAACCAAACTTGTGGCCTGCAATTATACAGGAAAATACATGAATGCAGCTAAGCTTTAACAATAAAAAAATGATTGTTGTTAAAATGGGTTAAAGTTTACTAACTGCTGGCATACAACTTACCGTTAACCATCAATCAAACAATCAAATAAAGCAGAAGTTACTCTCATACAACCCATACACCTAAAAATAATTTCTCACTGTCTTTGCATTGCTGCATACTTGTGGAAACATTAATACAAACACAAAGAAGGCAGGAAAAAGGTAATTTCAGTCGACCAGGTAATTGAGGAAGAAAACGACAACTAATCTGTTTGTGGTGCCTCAATTAATGTTATAACAAATGAATGTGTTCATCAGTCATCATTTGGGTTGGAACTGGGAATACCTAAGAGTACTAATCTAAGCCAGCAGTCATCACATGTTCCTCACAGCTGATTCATTCTGAGGTTTATGGTTCTGTTTTCATGAAGGTTTGAGCAGATGATGCAAAGAAGATCCGCATGACACGATGACTAATGTGTGGCTCTATTATGAGGATTTATTTCTATACTTACTTATTTTACATTTGATGAGACTGAAGTGAAATAAATATATATTAACGGAACAGAAAGTTGCCAGGATGCACTAACAGCATGAAAAAGAGATGTAGAAAAACCACATGACATCAGACAGAAACTTTTAATTTAATATTTAATTCCGTGTTTTTTTTTCTATCCATAAAACACACAAGAAATTGCCTAATTTGTGTCTGCTAAGGTTTTTCGTAAATGGTGCAATATTATACAAATTTTGCAGACTTTATACTTAATGGACTTGGATCGGTAAAATACATCTTGCCATGCGTGCTAATAGCAGAAAAGTGAAGTTAGTGACAAAAAATATAAACAATTGAGTCTGACAATGTGGCTTTCATCTGGAGAAATTACCTTTAAATCATGTAAAGACATTTTTTTGATCAAAATCAGTCGAACTGGTCTTTTTTGATGTTTGATCGAAAAGAAAATTAACTGTTGCATGGTTAAGTTGGTGTTAAACCCATGATAATGGACACAATTGTCATCCGTCCGTCGGTCCTAACATTGTTAAATTATATGTAAGGAATATAGAAGAACTCCTACAAACAGTTAATGTTCATTTGAGGTTCAACTGTAAAGTGAACTAAAAGTGCTAAAGTGAAGTGTTTGTGGGGGGCCGAACGGGCCGAAGAGCAGTAGAGAGTACCTGGCCTTCTTGGAGTCTGTGGGAGGACGACTCGATAGTGCTCCAACATTGGACTTCATTGTTCTACTAGGGGGACTTCAACGCTCTTGTGGGCAATGACACTAAAACCTGTAGGGAGGTTATTATTATGCTCAGCTGACGGTCGTTACGAAAAAGAACATAAAAAGAAATAAAACAAGCGATGCTTGATCTACAATCGCGCAGTAAGAGAGACAATCTTGTGTTTTCAGGAATCCCGGAGAAAATAAAAGACCGCAATCGCCAAACAGCTGATTAAGGAGTCCATGATCAAACAACTAAAAATCTCAGCTGACACGGTGAAAGATATCTCGTTCCACAGAGTCCATTGTATCGGACGTAAAAACCCAGAAAACAAACGACCAAGTCCGATTGTGGCTAAATTTGAACATTTCAAACAAAAACAGCAGGTCCAACGCTAGGGAAGGAATCTGAGAGGAACCGACTACGGCATGAACGACCAGTCCTCGCGGGAGATCCTGAACAGAAGGAAGGTTCTGTTCCAGATCAGGAAACAGTATATGAAAGAAGGGAAAAGGCAGTAGTCACGGTGGACAAACTTTACATTAACCGTCAGATGTTTCGTGACCAAAACATCCCCCCCTGGCTCTTCTAAACACCAAAAAACTCATCATCATAGTTCATACAAATAATCCGTACTGATAGATCTGCACCTCGGTCTCAAGAATGTAAATGTACATACTCTCGTTTAGGTACGTTTGTTTTGATTGTTTTGTTTTATTTTCTTTCTTGTCTATGTTTTTCCATCTTCTTAACCTTTCAGCTTCTTTTTTTCCTTTTGCTTATAGTTTGAAGTAAAGATAAGGAGAAGGAAAATATTCATCACACACAAACACACAATCTGCTATAAATATCTGACTAAATGTTCTCACAAGCGGCTTCTCAGGCCTTTCCTTACAGCTCCAAGACTATGTAATCTGATTCATTACTCTTCACAAACAAATACACCAACTGCCATATTTTCCCTGGATGCAGAAAAAGCATTTTATAAAGTTAATTAGGAATTTTTATTCCAAACACTTAAAAAAATTTGGCTTTGGTGAATAATTTATTCATTGGATTAAGATTCTTTACACATCACCGATGGCAACAGTCGCCACAAATGGATTAATATCACAGCGCTTCACTCTACACAGGGGTACAAGGCAAGGATGTCCACTCTCTCCATCTGTCAGACTTAATTGGTCTTAACTACAATCCACTCCTGAAAACGATAGAAGAAAACCTAAAACGTTGGATAAACTTACCACTAAACCTTATTGGTAGAATTGCCACAGTAAAAATGACCATACTTCATATGGTAAATTATCGTTTCCCAATGATGCCCGTCAAGCCTCCAACTATTATTGTTTTTTGTATTATCGTCGTTATTATTGTTATTATTAAATTTTTATATGTATTTATATGTGCAAATATGTATGTGTATATGTATATGTGTATGTATATATATATATATAAAAATATATATATATATATAAATATATATATATATATATATATATATATAAAAATATATATTTATACAAACATTTATATATATACACAGGAGGTCAGGGGTTTGATTCCCGGGGGGGAACATGAGCTATGAACAGCACCCAGTGCGGGTCCTTGGGCAAGACCCTTCACGCTAATACCACCTACCTCATACCATGATGAGAGACAATGAACCACCATGGAAACGAAGGTTGGAGGTAAAAATCAAGGTGGCACGGAGAGAAATGAGTCAATTGACAGGAGCCCAGAAAGGTGCAATGAAAAGACCAGTACCCAAGAGGTACAACCAGATACCCATACCTGAAGCACTCGAAACTGCCAAACAAAGGCTCCAAGCCTTGGCTAGCCGCCTAAAGAGATACACTAGAGACAATGAAGCCACACGAATAAACAGGCTGTTCGCAACTCAACCTGCGAAAGTGTATGCTCAATGGCAGGGTAATAACAACAGAGCAGACCCACCAAGGCTGGAAACTGAGAGGTACTGGAAGAGCATATGGGAGAAGGATGCAGCGCATAACAGCAGTGCTCAATGGCTAGTCTCCCTGAGAGAGGAGCACAGCAACCTCCCTGAGCAGAAACCAGTCACCATCACAGTGGCAGACATCAAAGAAAGAGTCTCAGGTATGAAAAACTGGACAGCACCGGGCCCAGACAGGATCCAGGCCTACTGGCTAAAGAAACTCACAGCACTCCATGAGCGCCTGGCAGCACAAATGAACCAGCTGCTAAGAGATGGGACTCACCCAGAATGGCTAACCGAAGGGCGAACGATCCTGATCCTGAAGGATCCCACAAAGGGTGCAGCCCCATCTAACCGACCAATAACCTGCCTCTCCACAACATGGAAGCTCCTGTCAGGCATCATTGGGGCAAAGATATCGTGGTGGTAGACAAAGGGCAGAGGAAAGCCGTGGTGGTGGATGTGGCAATACCAAGTGATGGTAACATCAGGCGAAAGGAACACGAGAAGCTTGAGAAATACCAAGGGCTTAGAGAGGAGCTGGAGAAGGCCTGGAAGGTGAAGGTGACAGTAGTGCCCTTGGTGATCGGAGATCGGAGATTCCGGGGATCTGCTGCAGCCACTCTTTGCCTCTACACCCCCAAACACCCAGACCTGCAATTGTAAATAGAATGGTCCTCCCCTTTTTCTCTGTTCCCTTTACTCTTTATTTTAATATTTTTATTGAGCATAGAACATGTACGAAAACAAACAGAACATGTACAAAAACAAACATAACATGTACAAAAACAAAGGCAAATGCTAAAATATTATTCAAACAATGCTCCAATTTTGTCTTTTTTTTTTTTTTTCCCCTCCCCAACATAACCCATTCCCACCTCCCAGAACATACGGGACGTCCCACCGAAAATATGAAATGAATTATTCTGTCAATTGATATGAGCAAGTATGTACCACTAAGGCTTTGTGACCTTAACAGGTGTAACCAAAAAAAAGAAGGAAAGAAATAAAAAAAAAAAAAAAAAAATATATATATATATATATATATATATATATATATATATATATATATATAAAACAGAGCTGCTGAAAGCTACTAACCGGGAACAGTGTTGAGTTCATCAACGTATGCCAACACCGGGCCCCACACAGACAGAAATTTGCTTCTGGACCCCTTAAGAGCATATTTAATCTTCTCTAGCTGCATGAATTGCAATAAATCAGTAAACCAAAGAGACACTTTGGGTGGTCTATTTGACTTCCAGTGTAATAAAATCCTTCTACGTGCTAGTAGTGTTGTAAAAGCAATAATATGTTTATGTGGTTTCCTCAGAGTAGACTGTCTTCTTTCTGTAGTGTCAAATATAGCCATGGCTGCATTGCGTTGAAGATCAATTCTGAGAGCCTTTGATAACGTTTTAAAAATGACAGACCAGTAGGATGTCAGAGCTGGACACAGCCAAAACATGTGTGTTAAGTCAGCCGGAGTGTGATGACACCTGTCACAGCTGGCTTCTATATTAGGGTAGATTTTCGATAGTCTTGCTTTAGAGTAGTGGATACAAAATACAATTTTTAACTGGATTATGCTCAATTTTGCACAGGAGGAGCTGCCATTTACTTTTTGTAAAGCATCACTCCAGATGTCATCCTCACCAACCTCATCCTCATCAACACCAGTTCCTCCCCCAACTCATCCACCCAGTCTGCCCTGATTTTTGCAAGATTTGAATTTTTTAAAGAAGTCATGTGACCATATATTGTTGAGATTAATCTTCTAAAATGTCCTGGGGTTTCCAAGAGTTTTCCTATACCTGAGAGCAACGGCTTATTTGGAAATCCTGAGTCATGATGCTGAAGGAAGTGACGAATTTGAAAGTAGCGGAATAGACTAGACCGGGGGAGATTAAACCTATGCGACAGGTCCTCAAAGCTTGCAAAGACAGAGTTTATATACATGTCTTTAAAATAGTTAATGCCTTGTTTTTTCCAGAGATTGAAACCAGAGTCCAGTTTAGCTGGGGGAAAAAGGTGATTGTTGTGTATAGGACTTAATTGAAGGAGATTCCCACAGTTGAAGCTTCGTCTAAACTGAAACCATATTTTTAGGGTGTTTATGACCACCGGGTTATTAGTATATTTCAGAACAGAGAGGGGGGGGTCAGAGGTGACCAGAGCTCGGAGAGAAGTTGAGGTACAAGATGCAGCTTCCAGAAGGCACCATTCCACATCGGGAGTGTGGAACCAATGTATGATACTACCAATAGTAGTGACAGAAATTGGGAAAGGCTAAGCCACCTTGATTTTTAGGCCTCTGCAACAATTCAAGCCGTATCCTAGGCTTCCTACCATCCCATATGAATGAGAGGAAGGCCTTATCAAGAGTTTTAAAAAACAATTTAGGAAGATGGAGTGGGATACACTGGAAAAGGTAAAGAAATTTAGGAAGTACAGTCATTTTAATACAACTAACCTTCCCTGCCAAGGATAGATGAAGGGTTCCCCATTTCTTTAGGTCTAATTTAGTCTTTTCAAATAATGGACTGAAATTTTTTTGATATAGATGCTGCATATCTCTTGTAATATTGATACCAAAGTACTTAAAGCCATTTGTATATATTTGGAATGGCAAGACACCGGCCTGTATTTGAAGAGCCAGGTCGTTAATAGGGTAACATTCACTTTTACTTAAATTTAATTTGTATCCAGAGAAAGCCCCAAATTTCCTCAAGGCGTGAATTATATGGGGGGTGCATTGGACAGGGTCTGATAAATATAACAGTAGATCATCTGCATACAAAGAAACTCTGTGCTCCTTGCCCCCCCTGTGGATTCCACTGACGGTAAATTGACGGTAAAGTTTTAAGTGTGATAGATAAGGGCTCTATAGCCAGAGCAAATAGTAGTGGGCTGAGAGGGCAGCCCTGGCGAGTGCCCCGTGACAACTGGAAGTATTGCGACCGCTTATTATTACTAATTACAGAGGCCTTGGGTGATTTATACAAAAGCTCAATCCAGGAGATGAAGTTGGGACCATAACCAAATTTCTTTAAACATGCAAAAAGATATCTCCATTCCACCCTATCAAATGCTTTCTCTGCGTCAAGTGCAATAACCACCTCTGGCACTGCACTGAAAGCAGGAGAGTAAATTACACTTAAGAGTCGGCGTATATTTGTGAATGAGTGACGCCCTCGAATGAAACCAGTTTGGTCAGCAGAGATCACGTCATGTATTGTGGTTTCTAAACGAAGAGCAAGGGCTTTGGCCAAAATCTTCACATCACAGTTGAGGAGAGAAATGGGTCGATACACACCACAGTCCTTACCGTCTTTGCCTGGTTTAAGAAGGAGGGTAATTGATGCTTCAGTTAATGTCTGGGGGAGGGAGTCATTAAACATATCAAGCAATATTGTTGATAGTTTGTTCGAGAACATTTTAAAGAATTCAATGGGGTACCCATGTGGGCCTGGTGCCTTGCCATTTTGCATTGAATTTATGGCATTAGTGATTTCTTTACGGTCCAGTGGTAGTTCAGTATTAGTCTTGTGTATTTTTGTAACTAACGGGGGTTGTAAGTTATTAAGAAAAGTGTCCATATCAGAGCAGTCTTCTGTTATTTCTGACATATAAAGCTTGGAATAGAAGGAAGTAAAAGTTTCATTGATTTCTACTGGATCAATAGTCAGTGTGCCATCATTTCTTGTTATTTGAGGGATTAGTTGAGCAGCTGAGCGACACTTAAGTTGGTGTGCTAAAAAACGTCCAGCTTTGTCACCATGTTCATAAAAGTATCCTTGTGATTTTAACAGGAGGCGTTCCGTCTTCTCCGTTGACATCAAATTGTATTTTGTTTGGAGGTCCAGCCTCTTTTTATAAAGCTCAGGGGAAGGAGAAGCAGAGTACTGACAATCCACTTTGGATATTGATTTAATAAGCTCATCTTGTGTAGTTCTATTCATTTTGTTTATTTTAGCTGAGTATGAGATAATCTCACCCCTAATAACAGCCTTTAGTGCTTCCCAAAGGATAGAAGGAGAGGTGTCATCATTTTTGTTAGTTTTTATAAAGTCATCTATACTTTGGGATATCATTTTGCAAAAACTCTCATCAGCCAAAATGTTTCTGTCAAATTTCCAGGGGGGGCGTTCCAATCTATAGTAAGGAAACACAAGATCCAGTAGAACAGGGGCGTGATCAGATTCAATTGTAGGTGAGTATTCAACTTTTGAAACAAATGAAAGAAAATTTTGGTCAATGTAAAAATAGTCTATTCGACTGTAAGGTTGATGTACAGAGGAAAAAAAGGAAAATGCTTTACTTTGTGGGAACCAAAAACGCCAAAGGGTCAACACTTCCTATCTCACCCATAAAATTTGATAGAAGTTTGGCCTTCTTAGAAAGGTTTGTAAGTTTAGGATTGGAACGATCAAGTGTTGGGTTAATTAAACAGTTCAAGTCTCCCCCAAAAATTAATTGGTGAGAGCCCAAATCAGGAATTAATCAGAGTCAGAGTCAGAGTCAAGTTTATTGTCAATTCTACCACATGTGAGATACATACAGAGAATTGAAATTGCGTTACCCTCAAACCCTCGGTGCTACACAATAAATACATTTTAAACACAAAGTGCAGGTTAAAAAGAGACAAGAAACAAGTTGTGACATGACAACAACAGTTTTTCGGTTTGTTTAAAGTGACATGGTGCAAAGCAAGCGGTCCAGTTCTGCCAAAATACAGATACTGAGATCAGAGTGAGTGAGGGGGGGGGCAAGGCAGGAAACGGTGGAAGAGAAGGGAGAGTGTTAAGTGTCCTGACAGCCTGGTGGACGAAGCTGTCCTTCAGTCGGCTGGTTCTGGCTCGGAGGGTCCGCAACCTCCTCCCTGAAGGCAGCAGACTGAAGAGGCTGTGTGACGGGTGGGTGGGGTCTCTCACAATGCTGAGGGCTTTGCGAGTCAGACGGCTGCTGTAAATGTCCTGAAGTGAGGGGAGAGAGACACCAACGATCTTCTCAGCTGCTCTCACGACGCGTTGGAGAGACTTGCGGCAGGATCCGTACCACACGGTGATGCAGCTGGTCAGGATGCTCTCGATGGTGCCTCTGTAGAAGGTGTACCTGATGGGGGCCGGGGCTCTGGCTCTTCGCAGTTTGCGGAGGAAGTAGAGGCGCTGCTGTGCCTTCTTGGCGAGTGATGCGGTGTTAACAGTCCAGGAGAGGTCCTCTGAGATGTGGACACCCAGGAACTTGGTGCTGCTCACCCTCTCCACAGCAGCACCGTTGATGGTCAGAGGAGCATGCTGGGTGTGTTGTCTCCTGAAGTCAACAACAATCTCCTGGTCTTCTCCACGTTCAGGGAGAGATTGTTGTCGCTGCACCACTCAGCCAGGCGGCTCACTTCGCTCCTGTAGTTTGACTCATCGTTGTTGTTGATGAGACCCACCACAGTCGTGTCGTCCGCAAACTTTACGAAGAGGTTGGAGCTGTGAATCGGTGTGCAGTCGTGGGTCAGCAGGGTGAAGAGGAGGGGGCTCAGCACACATCCCTGGGGGGCCCCTGTGCTCAGTGTGATGGTGCTGGATGTGTTGCTGCCGACCCGTACTGCCTGTGGTCTCCCAGTCAGGAAGTCCAACAGCCAGTTGCACATTGAGGTGCTGATCCCCAGCTGGTCCAGTTTGTGAACGAGCTGCTGGGGGATGATGGTGTTGAATGCTGAACTGAAGTCGATGAAAAGCATTCTTACATAAGCGTTTCTGGTGTCCATATGTGTGAGGGCTGTGTGGAGGGCAGTGGAGATGGCGTCGTCAGTGGACCGGTTGGAGCGATATGCGAACTGGTAGGGGTCCAGAGAGGGGGGGAGAGCAGCCTTGATGTGATGCATGACTAGCCGTTCAAAGCACTTCATGATGATGGGAGTCAGTGCGACTGGACGGTAGTCGTTGGAGCAGGAGGGAGATGACCGTTTTGGGACCGGACGGATGTTGGTGGCTTTGAAGCACGTGGGAACCACCGCCTGACTCAGGGACATGTTAAAGATGTCTGTGAAGACATCCGTGAGTTCTCCTGCACAGTCTCTCAGTACACGACCAGGTATGTTGTCAGGACCCGGAGCTTTGCGGGCGTTGATCCTGCTGAGGGATCTCCTCACAATGTCCGGTGACAGCGTCAGCACCTGGTCGCCGGGAGGGGGTGGTGCTTTCTGTGCGGCGATGGTGTTGTGTGCCTCGAAGCGGGCGAAGAATGTGTTCAGCTCATTCAGCAGGGATGTGCTGCTCTCACAGGTCTGCGGTGGGGGCTTGTAGTCCGTAATGGTCTGAATCCCTCGCCACAGGCTCCGTGTGTCCCTGCTGTTGCTGAAACGGCGGGCTATCCTCCTGGAGTACCGTCTCTTAGCCTCCCTGATGCCATGGGACAGGTTGGTCGTAGCTGTCTTTAGACCCACTTTGTCTCCAGCTCTGAAGGCAGCGTTCCGAGCCCCTCAGGAGTCTGTGGACTTCCTTTGTCATCCACGGCTTCTGGTTGGCTCTGACTTTGATGGTTCTGGAGTCTGTTACATCATCGATGCACTTGGCGATGTAGGCGGTAACAGACTCTGTGTACTCCTGGAGGTCTGTGGTGTTGTTAATGGTGGCAGCTTCTCTGAACATGCTCCAGTCTGTGGTGTTGAAGCAGTCTCGAAGTGCCTCTGTGGACCCCTCTGGCCACACCCGGACCTGCTTCCAGACTGGTCTGACAACTTTAACCAGTGGCCTGTATGCTGGCATTAGCATGACAGTGATGTGGTCTGAGGCACCGAGGTGGGGGAGGGGGTGGGCTTTGTAGGCTGTCTTGTTGTTGGTGTAGACTTGGTCCAGAATGTTGTCTCCTCGCGTGGGGAACTTGATGTGGTGGTGAAGATTTGAAAAGATGGTCCTTGGGTCTGCGTGGTTGAAGTCCCCCGCCAGGATGAGGAAGGCCTCAGGGTGGGCTGTCTGCTGCTCGCTGATCCGCTGGTACAGCTCGGTCAGCGCCTCTCTCCTGGTGTTGGTGGAGGGGCTGGGGGGGATGTAAACAGCAGTGAGTAGTATGACCGAGTATTCGCGCGGTAGATAGAAAGGACGACATTTAATAATCATAAATTCCGCCAGGGGTGAGCAGTGTTTGCAGACCACCACAGCATCTCTACACCAAGCATCACGGAGGAAAACACAAAGGCCGCCGCCGCGGCCCTTACCTGCCTCGGTGTGTGCTCGGTCCGCCCGGTAGCAGGTCAGCTGGTCGAGCTGGATGGCGTGGTCCGGTATGCTGTCGTTGAGCCATGTTTCCGTGAACACAAAAACACAGCTCTCTCTCACGGTCCTCTCGGCGGAGCAGAGTAATCGGATGTGGTCCAGTTTGTTGTCCAGCGAACGAACGTTGGCCAACACGATGGAGGGAACCGTCGGTTTGTTCGGGTTCTCCGCCAGTCTCGTCCGGATACCGGCTCGCTTGCCCCTCTTCTGCTTCCTGTAGCGCCGCTTGTGGCGCTTCCATTGCGGCGGAGGTCGAGGCGCGGGGGTCGGCGGAAGTGGTGGTTCCCGGAGCAGACCGCGTTCCCGAAGTTGGCCGGCGAGTTCAGAGTTCAGCTCGACAGTGTAGCTGTTTCCAACGTCGAGCAGAAACCCCCGGCTGTACTTTGGTTTGGTATGCATATGACTTGTAAAAACACAACTTTGGTGACAAAAACACGAACGAAAAACACGAAACGTCGCACCGTCGGGAGAGAGAGAAGCCGCAGCGTGAGGCACGCGCCGCCATCCTGGAACCGGAAGTGATATCATCTTACCTATAAACTTATCGTCATCCCAATTTGGGGCGTATATATTTACCAAAACCACAGGCTTATGATAGAGGAGACCAGATACCATCACAAATCGCACTTGAGGGTCTGAGATAATAGTGGTTACAGTAAACTGGATTTTCCAATAGACCAGTATGGCTGTTCTACAAGTTTTGGAGTTAAGATTAGAATGGAATATATTACCAACCCAACTTTTTTAAAGTCTGACTTGGTCCTTAACCATCAGGTGAGTTTCTTGGAGAAAAGCAATGTCACATTTTAGATGTTTGAGGTGATTAAATATCCTAGCTCTTTTGACAGGTCCGTTTAAGCCTTTTACATTCCAAGTAATAAAACGTACAGAAGCTCCGTCTGCATCAGCACACTTCACCATGTAAAAGTAAAGGGAGGAGATGACCCAGTAGTGACAGCCAAAGTGTACAACTTATCAATTACTTTACCGAAACAAAAAAGCAGTCTATGCTGCAAAAACGTGGTGGCGTCCCCTTCCCCGTCCCTAAACTCAACCCCATCTAAACCCAAACTAAGAACTAAGCCTATACCTGTTCCTCTCCTTGAGGCAAGCTGCAGGCTAAACACTATTTTTCCTACGAACTTCTGGTAGCACATTTCCTTATATTTACACATAGGGCTCCCGTCTCTAAATGCCTGCGCAGGAAAGGCAGGTGGTTAAATCGGATTATGGTAAATAGTTTAACATAAATAAGATGAAATACTCGCACCTGGAGTCCAATGGTGACACGGGCTTGTATGATCTGGAGTTCGGGTGATCAGTGATTTTCCAGATGTTTAGACCAAAATATATAAAAAAAAATAAGTAAATAAAGTAAATAAGTCAAATAGGAAGATCTACTTTTTTGTGAACCTCTGGTCGTAAAACCTCTGCGCTTTGTCGGACGAGTCGAAGGTGAACACGTCGTTCCCGCACATGACTCGCAGTCGGGCCGGGTAGAGCAGGTGGAATCGGACGTTCTTCTGGTACAGAGCCCGCTTGACGTCGTTGAACGCGGCTCGCTTCTTCGCGAGTGCGGCGCTGACATCCTGGTAGACCCTCACGCTGGCACCTTGGTACTTCAGCTCATGGCTCCGGGCCCAGCGCAGCGCAGCCTCTTTCTGCTGGAATCTGGAGAAGCAGACCAGGAACGTCCGAGGAGATGATCTTCGGCCGGAGTTGGAAGTCGGGGTTTGGTGAGCTCTCTCAATTTCAGGCGGTGTCGGGAAAACAACGGGGCCCATCAGCTGCATCAGCACATCCGAAATGAACTTCACGGGATCTTTGCCGTCTTCGCTGCCTTCCGGAATGTTCAGTATACGGAGATTAGATCTCCGTGAGCGGTTCTCCAAGTCATCACATCGGTCCAGAAGCATCTGGTTTTGGCTCTGGAGCATTTTGAGGGCAGACTCCACCACTGTGAGCCGCTGAAAGTTGTCTCCAGCCACCCCCTCCACTGAGGTGAGACGGCTCTGGAAGGAGTTAAGTGTTGTTTGTAGCGAGTCCAGTGAAGATTGTATTGGCTTAATGGCGACTTCAATCAGAGAGGAGACGTCCTCCTTCAGTGAGGTTCTCTGCTTGGCAAACTCAGCCGCTAGTTGGTCCAAAACCCCTGCAGCAGCTGCACCGGACGGGGCCGGTGTCCCGGGCGTCCCCTCTGCGCTCGGAGAGCCGTCGGCAGTGAAAGATGCTAGCTTCGCGGCCGCACGCGTGGCCGGAGTAAGCACGCTGGTGGTCGGTTTAAAAGATTTAGAGTTGCTCATTTTGACCAGAGAAAACTAATGCAACCACGTCTGAATAAATTATATCCGAATTTAAGCAGTAATATATCTTACGGAAAGTTCAGCAAAAAGGTGAGCCGGGAGCCTCTGTATGTGCGCCCTCTCCCTACATGTCACAACCGGAAGTCTCACCTTTACTCTTTAAACAAGAACATTATAAACTTCTTTTTTTTTTAACACACATTTAACACAACACTAGACTGCACCATCACTGTCTTGTCTCTCTTTCTCTATCTTTCTATTTCTAGTCTGTTCACACTCCACACTCTGTGATTTTAGCCCTCCTTGGCAGAATTTTTTTTGTTTCGTTTGTCTTTCTACTTTCTTTTCTTTTTTTTTCTTTCTCTTACTCAGGGATCAATAAAAAATACTTAGACTCCCATGAGGGCTGGTGAAGGGAACACACTTGCACACACCTATGCACATGTAAAAAAAAACAAAAAACAATAAACGCTTGATTACAGATTAAAATGCATATATATAACTTTCAGGTTCTACCAACTTGGTATCAACCATTAATATATGTGCAAACAAGAGCTAAAAATTTTTTATGGACAGGATTTCTAGGCATAGCCAGGGGCAGTCCAGTTTGGGAACTACAAAATTTCATCTCTGCTTTGACCGGAAAAGGGTGACTTGCCCTCTCTGAGTAGGTGGAGAGGTCCTGCCTCGAGTGGTGGAGTTTATGTACCTTGGGGTCTTTGTCACGAGTGAGGGAAAGATGGAGAGTGAGATTGACAGACGGATTTGTGCAGCGTCTGCAGTCATGCGGTCGATGTACCGATTCGTCATAGTGAAGAAAGAGCTGAGTCGCAAGGCAAAGCTTTCAATTTACCGGTCAGTCTATGCTCCCAGCCTCACCTATAGCCATGAATTTTGGGTAATGACCAAAAAGACAAGGTTGCGGATACAAGCGGACGCAATGAGTTTCCTCCGCAGTGTGACTGGGCTCACCCTTAGAGATCAGGTGAGAAGCTCAGTCATTTGGGAGGAGCTTGGAGTAGAACTGCTGCTCCTTCGCATCCAGAGGAGTCAGCTGAGGTGGCTGGTGGGCATCTGTATAGGATGCCCCCTGGAAGCCTCCAAAGAGAGGTGTTCCAGACATGTCCCACCAAAAGGAGACCCCAGGGAAGACCCAGGATATGCTGGAGAGACTATTGGCTGGCCTGGGAACGCTTGGAACAAGTGTCTAGGGTGAGGGAGGTCTGGACATCCCTGATTAGACTTCTGCCCACGCAACCCGGTCCCAGATAAGCAGCTGAAGATGGATGGATATCTGTTGTCCATAAATATTGATTATGTCTTGTACATTATGTACATTTTTGTAATGTTTTGGCTTTTAATTTACTTTATTTGTATATTTTTTTACTGACCCTTGAGGAACAAAGTCTGGCGGAAACAAGTTCCTTGTTTGTTCAGAAAATCTTAATAATAATCCTGACTCATTTGATTTTACCTGCAAATGATCACAATAAGAGTCTTTGTGACTCTATTTCTGCCTCATGTTTGAGGTAGAACTGTCTTTGTATTGTATACACCCTGAATTGTACTGTATATAACCTTTGTTAAGTAGAATTTGAAAATAAAACTTTCTGGTCATGTGCCATTCCCATTGGACTACTGTGAAACTGTATTCATGCATTCCTTTTGGAAGCTGGTTGTGGTATGGGCCACTGTTCGGCCCGTTGTAACTAATTTGCTCAATTCTTGGCACAAACTGTTTAGAATCAACGCACGAAACTCTTGAGCAAGTCTGGCAGCCAACTAAACCGATTCAGCCAGCCGTCAGAGACACAATCCTTCCTTGTTGGTAGCACTGCAGATGTGTTGCACTCAGCTTTAGATGTAGTTGCTCCTTTGAGAAAGAGGGTCTCTAACCATAGGAGCTTAACTCCCTGGTTTAACTCACATATTCGTATGTTAAAACAGAAAGTGCGCAAAATGGAAAGAAAGTGGTACTCTAGTAGGTCTGTAGATATTTATTATGCATGGAAAGATAGTCTAATAGTGTATAAAAAAGCGCTTCGCAAAGCTAGAACAGCCTATTATTCAGTGTTAATAGAGGATAATAAAAATAACCCACGTTTTCTGTTCAGCACTGTAGCCTGGCTGACAAAGAGCCACAACTCTGTTGAGCCGTGCATCCCTGCAGCTCTCAGTAGTGAAGACTTTATGAGCTTCTTTAGCAATAAAATTGTCAGAATTAGAGAGGAAATCGGCCAGGCCCTCCCGGCAGTGGCTGTGGGCATTTCTTCAACCTCGGCGACTCCCTTATGCTCTGACCTGACTCTAGACTGTTTTGTTCCTGTTGACCTCTCTGAGCTGACCTCAGTCGTCAATGGATCTAAATCATCCACGTGTCTGTTAGACCCAATCCCTACTCGACTACTTAAAAATGTTTACTCTCTTATTGGACCGACAATACTGAAACAGATCAACTTGTCCCTAGTCTTAGGATATGTGACACAGGCTTTTAAAGTCGCAGTAATCAAACCATTACTTAAAAAACCCTCTCTTGACCCAGACATTTTAGCTAACTATAGACCAATTTCCAACCTTCCATTTATCTCTAAAATTCTGGAAAGGGTAGTTGCAAGCCAGCTGTGTGACCATTTGTATAGAAAAGATCTATTTGAAATTTTTCAGTCAGGGTTCAGAATGCATCATAGCACAGAAACAGCACTGGTTCGAGTCTCGAATGACCTTCTTATGGCCTCAGATAATGGGTTAGTGTCCATACTGGTTCTGCTGGACCTCAGTGCTGCTTTTGATACTATAGATCACAGCATTTTACTGCAGAGGCTAGAGTATGTTGTTGGGATTAAAGGGACAGCTCTAGATTGGTTTAAATCATATCTGTCTGATAGATTCCAGTTTGTTCATGTTCATGAGGTTTCTTCCGTACAGACGAGTGTCTGCTATGGTGTACCGCAGGGTTCAGTGCTAGGGCCAATCCTGTTCAGTTTATACATGCAGCCCTTGGGAAGTATTATCCGGAACCACAGCATTCATTTTCATTGTTATGCTGATGATACGCAGCTGTATCTGTCTATGAAGCCAGATGAAACAGAACCATTAGACAAACTTCAGATGTGTATTAAGGACATCAAGGACTGGATGTCCAGAAATGTTTTGCTACTAAATTCTGATAAAACAGAAGTTGTTGTTTGTGGTCCCAAACAGCTTAGGAAGGGATTAGATGGTCTTGCGATGGCCTCCAGTAAAACTGTGCGAAACCTTGGCGTTATATTCGATCAGGATTTGTCATTTAAACAGCATAATAATCAGGTTTGTAAAACTGTGTTTTTCCACCTCCGTAATATCGCAAAGATTAGGAGCATCCTCTCGCAGAGTGATGCCGAAAAACTAATTCATGCGTTTGTATCTTCTAGACTAGATTACTGTAACGTGTTGTTGGCTGGATGTCCAAGTAATTCTCTGAACAGCCTCCAGCTGATCCAAAATGCAGCAGCGCGAGTGCTGACAGGAATCGACAAGAGAGACCACGTCTCTCCAGTTTTAGCTTCCCTCCATTGGCTCCCTGTAAAATTTAGAATCCAATTCAAACTTTTATTACTGGCATATAAAGTCCAAAATGGCCTAGCGCCGCGATATTTGCAAGACCTGATAGTACCGTACGTTCCTAATAGAGCTCTCCGTTCCCAGGGTGCAGGTTTACTTAAAGTTCCTAGAGTATCGAAATGTAGATTTGGAGGACGGGCTTTCTGTTATCAGGCACTATCACTCTGGAACCAACTTCCAGTTTGAGTTAAGGAGGCTGATACCACCTCCACCTTTAAAACTAAATTTAAAACATTTCTGTTTAATAAAGCATATAGTTAGTGTATATTTAGTACCTTAATGTGTCAGGGCCAGTAGTCAAAGCTGCAGCTACAGGACCAGACTAGAACAGCTCATTTTAAACATAGCTTCGGTGTAGATATGCTGCTATAGGCCTATGCTGCAGGGGGGCACCAACATGATCCACGGAGTGGTGCCTTTCACCTTCTCTGTTTTTCTTTGTCTTCTCTGTCTCTTCTTCACCTCAACCCTCATTTATTAACAATATCCCATTAACTTAATTGTGGTCCATTGTTCTTGTAGTTTTTTTGTGCTTGTCTGGCCCTTCTTTTCCTCTTCTTTGCATGTCCTGTGGACCAGAGCCCCAGGAGCTGCTTGCTGACCTGCAGTTCCACCTCTGACCATCCCAGTGTCTGCCTTCACCTATCTGTGTGGATGTCTGTTGGATACTTGCTGACATCCCGACCTGCAGTCCTCCTCCCCTTGGATCACCGCCTATCCATATATCACCCATATACACAGAAGTCTAATTGGACTACCAATGATAGTTACTAATGTATCCTGTCTTGTACCTTTGACGGTGTCTCTATGTCTCTATTCTTTCTTATTTCTTTCTCTACCCGGCTGGCCTTCGGCAGGAGGGTCCCCCCTCATGAGCCAGGTCCTGCTCAAGGTTTCTTCCCTCTTAAAGGGGAGTTTTTCCTTGCCACTGTTTGGCTTAAGGTTTTTCTTCCACTAGGAGAGTTTTTACCTGCCGCTGTTTATGTAATAATTGCTCGGGGGTCATGTTCTGGGTCTCTGGAAAGATCCTGGAGACAACTTGTGTTGTAATAGACGCTATATAAATAAAATTGAATTGAATTGAATTACCTGCACTGTGTTCTGGAGGCCAATGCTGCCTCTGGCTTAGAGCTGCAACTGGAAAACACAGAGGGAATCCACATAAGGAAAAAACAGCAAAATATTTATCTCTACTATGGAGATTTCTTGTCATTTTTATTTTTTGTTGAGGAAGTGGTGACAGGTTTAAGGAACAGAAATTAACCATACTGCAATGAGTGTCCAAATTATACACAATTACACACAAGATTTAAATAAAAATGTTTTATTATGGTTTTTTATGACAAAAATTGCACTTCCTGTGCAAGCTAAGCTCTTTTCATGAAACCACAAGGACAGTATGCTATCATTTTACAGAAGCTGTTGTGGTGGAAATTTACTGGAATCCAAATGAGAGAGCAAACAGTTTCAAGTTTAACACAAAGGTTTATTTGAAAAGTACACGTTGATCAGACGTGCAGAGAAATCTCAGTTGAGAGTTCTGCCGTAGAGAAGAAGAGACAAGTTTTTATATGATCTGAACCACAAAACGTCACATGAGTTACAGCTAAATGGCTCCCTAAATGGCAGAGCAGGAAATACTTCTGCAAGACCCCCTCACTGCTTATCAGACTTAAGGAGGGGGAACGTAGATACCTTATCAAGGTATTAAATCTAAGAGCATGGGAAACAGAAACGCCTGGTATCTCTGTGATAAAATTAACGGACTTCACAGTCAAAACACAAAGAACAGGCTTGTACTTAAAGCATACTCACTTAGGGTAGATTAAATTCAGACAATGTTTAAACTGCTTAGTAGAATAAGTGATTCAAACTAGTACTGTGTGAATATAATATTTCTCTCACAGCTGTGGCCTTTAGATTTTATACGTGATTGATTTAAAATACAAGCTCACATATATTTGACTCATTGTAACTTGATTCATTGATTAACTTGCCATGAAACCGGCCTAAACCCTGTCCGAGAGTTGCTATACAGATGTTCACATGCCCAGCAGTTAGTATTTCCTCTTCAGCACAAACCAATAACCTTTTATGGATTTAACCGCCGATTCCAGTAAAGGTTTTCTAAAATTAGTTGACTGCAATATGGCAATTTTGAAATGAACCCACTATGACATGTACCGGCCTTTATCTGCTCCAAGAGAACACCATTTGGGCACTGGTTTTCTTCACATAATAATATGCCAATAATATGACATTACTCAAATGAGAAATATCCAATATTTCCTTTATCTTAACTGGTATGAGGTTGAAAAGTTGGATGACGATTGGATGACAGTTGGATGGCAGAAAAGTGGATAAAAATAGGTGAGAAGATCATTGGTGTCTCTCTCCCTTCACTTCAGGACATTTACAGACCCGTCTGACTCGCAAAGCCCTCAGCATCATGAGAGACCCCACCTACCCGTCACACAGCCTCTTCAGCCTGCTGCCATCAGGGAGGAGGCTGCGGAACCTCCGGGCCAGAACCAGCAGACTGAGGGACAGTTTCATCCACCAGGCCATCAGGAAGCTGAACACTCTCCCTGCTCTTCCACCGTTTCCCACCCTGCCCCAGCCAGGTAGAGCAAGAAATAAGAAAGAATAGAGACATAGAGACACCGTCAAAGGTACAAGACGGGATACAATAGTAACTATCGTCAGTAGTCCAATTAGACTTCTGTGTGTATATGGGTGATATATGGATAGTTGGTGATCCAAGGGGATGAGGACTGCAGGTCAGGATGTCAGCAAGTATCCAACAGACATCCACACAGACAGGTGAAGACAGACACTGGGATGGTCAGAGGTGGGACTGCAGGTCAGCAAGCAGCTCCTGAGGCTCTGGTCCACAGGACATGCAAAGAAGAGGAAAAGAAGGGCCAGGCAAGCACAACAAACCACAAGAACAATGGACCACAATTACGTTTATGGGATACTGTTAATAACTGAGGGTTGGGTGAAGAAGAGACAGAGAAGACAAAGAGAAACAGAGAAGGTGAAAGGCACCACTCAGTGGATCATGTTGGTGCCCCCCTGCAGCATAGGCCTACAGCAGCATATCTACACCGAAGCTGTTTAAGATGAGCTGCTCTAGTCTGGTCCTGCAGCTGCAACTTTGACTACTGGCCCTGACACATTAAGGTACTAAATATACACTAACTATATGCTTTATTAAACAGAAATGTTTTAAATTTAGCTTTAAAGGTGGAGGTGGTATCAGCCTCCTTCACCCAAACTGGAAGTTGGTTCCAGAGTGATGGTGCCTGATAACAGAAAGCCCGTCCTCCAAATCTACATTTTGATACTCTAGGAACTTTAAGTAAACCTGCACCCTGAGAACGGAGAGCTCTATTAGGAACGTACGGTACTATCAGGTCTTGCAAATATCGCGGCGCTAGGCCATTTTGGACTTCATATGCAAGTAATAAAATTTTGAATTGGATTCTAAATTTTACGGGGAGCCAATGGAGGGAAGCAATCCAGTTCATCATAACAATAATGTCCATCATCATACTGTCATTTCAGTGTTTTTACTGTAATTTTATTGCCTTTGGCTCTTAAACCCAACTTTTTTCTTTTTAATTAGCATTTTGTGTTTAAAATTTATTTATTGTGTAGGATCGAGGGTTTGAGAGTAACGTAATTTCAATTCTCTGTATGTATCTTACATGCGGTAGAATTGGGAATACACTTGACTTTGACTTTGATATAGGCATATTATTCACAAAAATATTTAAGCCTTTTTGTTGAAATGTTAACACACACTATAGCCTAAATTGGTCAACATCAAAGAAATGGATATGCATTGCTAAATAACTACATTTGATGTTTATAACATTTTATCAGTATTATGCAAATAAAACTTTGGTTGATCATATTCATCATATTGGCTTTTAATCAGCCAAACTTTGCCTTTCACAGTAGCAGAGTGTAGCAAAAACTCTATGACAAGATATTGACATTGTTTTAAGATCACTTTCTTTTAACCTTAGTCATTTGGGGTAATTAAAATGAGAAATTTAAGGATAGTTTTGTTTTATCTCAAGTACCATTTAATTTTAAAAATGTAATCTTTCATTTTTCATTGCATTTTTTAATTTTTGCTTATTCTGTTGACTGCAGGATCTCTCACATATTTTTGATATTTAAAAGGTTTTAGAAGTATTTGTGAAATGTACTTGCAGATATCAGATTTATTTTATTATTATAGGTAACCATTTGAAATCAACACAGCAGGAAAGTTTCCAAAGAGGAAATATTTGAAAAGGGGAATTAGGAAACTCTTGGCCCAACCCCATAATTTCAGAAAGTCTACAGCTTGATATCTAAAGCCGTGTCATGACTCATCAGTGATCGGAAGTACGTCAGCTAATTGTGTGTTTGTTGTGACAGGACATATTACAGAAGTGAGGAGACAAGCGTTTAGGTCTTTGTCAGTCCAGTCTTCATTTCCACTGCTCCAAACATGCTGCTGCCGCTCCTCATGCTGCTGACATCCACAGTGAGTTGTACTTCTTTTATGCATCCTGAAAAACAAATGAAGTGTGTAAAATGTGTTAAAGGAATTTCATGTTGTGTCCCAAATGTTTGCTTCTGTGTGTGATTTGCAGGGTGTTGGCCAGGCTCAGCGAGTGTTGGGTCAGAAGAAGTCCAACGTGTGCGTATGCGAGGTGAACTCCACCATGTGGTCGTTCCCTGCTGTGAGGTTTGAAGCTGTGCTGCAGCAGGTTTACACCTGCCAGGGATCTTTGAACAACCTGCAGGAACAGGTGGGACATCACAGACACGGGGTAACAGTTATATTCAGGTAATATTCAGGTAATATTTAGGTTATATTCACATTTCATATCAACACCTGTTACCCCACAATCAAAACTACACTGCAAAAATACATCACAGCAACGTAAATGTGATTTAAACATTATCATCAAAATATTTGACTGTTACTTTAATAAGGATTTTACTGTGACTTTACTTACATTCAAACTGTTGTTTGAATACACAACATTATTCAAAGTATTCAAGTATTTTTTATTTTTAAATATAATCTTTATTTATTTTTACAGTGTCCCCGATGTATGACTTTTGATGAACTGGAGCCATGAAATCTCTGAACAATCTAACTACAGTTGTTGTCAGTCAGTTTTGTGCTGATTCGTGGATCACGTTGTAGCTGCTGCTTGTATTTCCCTGCAGGTGATGATCTCCAACCAGCGTCTTCCTGAAATCCACGTTCAGATTATGAATGTGACGGCTCGGCTACAACCCTACAAGCACCTGCATGACCAGGGCCTGTACACGGTTCTGGCTCTGCGCCAGCTGGGCCAGGAGCTCGTCCAGTTGGAGACGGACGTTGACGTCGTCCACAGACAGCTTAACAACGACCAGACACGGAAACTCACGATAGAGGTGTGGCCAAAAAAATTAAAAAAATATATTTTTAAAAGAACAGCCAGAGGCAGAGAAAATGTTAAAAAAAATAATGTAGCAACAGGTCAAACCTGAGTTATGTAACCTACTTGACTGCATGTGTGGAATTTTAATAGGTGGACAAACTGCATAAAGATGTAAAGAAGATGCAAACATCAGACACAATCAATATGAAGACTGTAAAAGAGAAATTGCGCTACCTGAAGAACAATGTGGAATCCTGCAAGTCAATCCCCACTGACTACAGAAGTAAGTGTGTGGTGGAGGTGGTGGAGGTAGGTGGGGGGGCACGCGCCTTCAAAAACCATGATGCACCCAGAAAAATTAAAGTAGGCAACAGGAGTAATCCGATTGAGGTGTAAATTGTTATAAATGAAGATATGGGTGAATTTAGCCCTCTGCGGTGTCCGTTCTGAGTAGGTGCTTCCTGAATCAAACTTGTACCCTTTCAGGGACGGACACTGAATGATCGTGCAGCAATCTCGTTTTTATAATCCCTCTTATTTCTGTTTCCAGGCCAGCACAGGCACTGCCACAGGGGCTTGATCGCCAACATCAGTGACCCCATCACCACTAAGATCAGTCCTCATGGAAAGGACTACGTCTCTGGTTCGTGGGGCAAACAGGCAAAAGCAAACAGTGAGAATCAGAGAAACAGCTACTGGGTTCAGCCGCTACTCAGCAGCCACATCTGGGGAAACACCCTGCGTGTTTATCAAACCTACGAAGACTTCATGCTCTCCACCAACCATAAAGACTTCACTTTTGCTCCATCCTACACTCATGCCAATTCCATCGAAGGTCCCAGTGCCGTCCTGTATGGTGAAGCTCTGTACTATCACTGCTTCCGCTCGGCAGACGTCTGTCGCTACGACCTGAACAGTAACAGTGTCAAACGCGTACCGCTTCCAGGCAACGGTGTGGGTTTCAACGACAAGTTCCCATATTGTTATTATGACTGCCGTCGTAACAGTGATGTGGACGTGGAGGCAGACGAGACAGGACTGTGGGCGATCTACGCAACAGTCGGTAACCACGGTAATCTCGTGGTGAGCAGGCTAGTCTGGGACGAAGTGGCTGAGAGTCTCAATGTGACACAGACGTGGGAGACGAGACTGTTCAAGAAGGCGGTGAGCAACGCTTTTATGGTGTGTGGTGTGATGTACGCCACTCGTTACATAGACAAGTACCGCGAGGAGGTCTTCTACGCCTTTGACACAGCCACGGGGAAAGAGAACAACTTGCTCGCTCTGCCGCTGGAGAAGGTCGCCAAAGGAGTAGCCAGTCTGAGCTACAACCCGACCAACAGGCAGATCTACATGTACAATGATGGGTATCTTCTGGCCTATCAGGCCCACTTCTGAGCTGTTGTAACCGACGGCTTATTACCAGTTATGTTGTATTATTGTTTGGTTCACTCAAAGAGTAAATCATGTACGCACTGATAAATGTTTTTTTTTTTCTGATAGAGTTAAACTTTAACACACTCTTTATTATATCTCATCTTCATTTTACGCACTGTATACTGATTGTCTTATAAGATGATTGTACACGTCAGAATATATCTTGTACTTGTTGCTTATCTTCATGTGATTTTTGACCTCCTTAGTTTCAATAAAAAGAAAAGGACAGCAGAGATGCGAGTGCAGACAGAGACGAGAGCGGCAGAAATGTGGCTGAGTTCTCTGTCCGTCCTCCCTGCAGATAACTGAAACCTTATTGACTTTGTCTTTCTCGTTTATTGTGTGTTTAACAAATGTTTAGTTCATTTACACCTGACATTTTTTCACATAAGAACATTAGCCAAATAGGTATTTAGTGCAAAATACTGCTGGGAACCTTCCAAAATTCTCACCTGCTAGATATATGGACACAACAGGCCTCTCAGCACAGACATGTACAAGTCACAAAACTCTTCAACTAAGAAACATCTAGTTGTACGACCCCTGGGATGTGATGTAAAGTCATTAAAGAAAAACAATCAATGATTAATAATTAATCAAATCAATTATTCAATTGATCAGTTAATCAATCAATACAAGTTTTTGACTTAGGCTTTGATTACTAGATATTTGTCATAATTTCCATGGAAGTGGACGCTGACTTCTAGTTTGTAAATTTGATAAGTCCCCCTGTCCCAAGTATTCATTCCTATCTGCGGTTCCTCCCGTGTCTCTAGTAATCTGTGTTTGTTCAAATTCCAAGGAGAGATTTAAGGTTTTTACATCAACAACATATTGCCATCAAAAAGGTTGTGATACCAGACTGCTGCCTTTTTTTGTGTGTGCTTCCACCAAGTGGCCAGTAGATGGTGCCATCGCAGTTGGATTTGACTGCACTCATTTAAGGAAGTCCAAAGGTATTTATAAAAAGGGATTCGTCCCTCGAGGAAGTTTGAACTGCTTTATGACATACACAGAGCAGAGATGACATAAGTAATATATATGTAAGTATATGTGTGGACTCACAAAATGGTAAACTCGAGTTTGTAGCAGATGCCTTTCCAGTGCAGTGCCGTCAAAGTTTTTGTTACAGCTTTTTAAATGGGTATATTCTTGTGCATGGGCTTTACCTCTATATTTAGTCTGTTCCAACTGCACTCCACGGAAGGAAAAACCAACAAACAAACAATCAAAAAACTTGTTTAAATTTTAACTCACCCTCCATCATCTAATGTAACAACAAAAAAACAAAACAGTTTCTGAATGTTGCTTTCGGAGTACGTTGTTAATTCAATACATTAATTGTACTGTTAATAAAAATAAACCTAATCAAATAATTTAAAAAAAATCTTGATTTTAAAAACACTGAATTTGTTTGATCTCTGTACCAGTACCACGAATCATACTCTATAACACATAATGTACATTTATGTTTCACCCCAAACCTCTGCAGAGTGACTTAAGTATGATAATAACCAATGAAAAATAGAGACTTTAAGGGATTTGTGGTACAAAAGTACTTGTTAATTACTCACAGCAGTTATTAACAATTTACCAAAGTCATCTCAAAGCACTTCACAGAGAAGAAAAGTCCAAAACAGCCTCAATTCAATTCAGTTCAATTATACTCCAATTTAAAGTGACTTGGTTTCCATTTATTTATTTCAGCAGAGTCTTGATTCCAAATTCACACAATTCATTTCACTCTGTTTGAGTGAAATTGAGACGTTGAGAAGTTGAGAAGTTATTCATTATGATGGAAATGTGATATTCTCCTATTCGTTTCCCTCATGAGTTCTTGTGAGTACAGTTCCGACCTGTATCCGGTCCATGCAGTTGGGTCCAGCAGTCTTATTACCATTTTGTTTCCCTTTTTAACACACATTACAACACAGACACCAGACTGCACCACCACTGTCTTGTCTCTCTCTTTCTTTCTCTTTCTATTTCTAGTCTGTTCACATACCACACTCTGTGATTTTGGCCCTCTTTGGCAGAATTTGGTTATTTATTTACTTATTTAATTTTTTTCTTTTTTTTCTATTTCTTCGTCCTACTTAGGGATCAATAAAAAATAGTTAGACTGTCATTAGGGCCGGTGAAGGGTACACATACGCACACACCAAAAAAAAAAACAAAAACCCTTGATTACAGATTAAAATGCATATATATATATATATATATATATATATATATATATATATATATATATATATATATATATCTTTTGGGTCCTATCAATTTGGTATCAACCATCAATATATGTGCAAACAAGGGAAAAAAAAAAATGACCACATGTTTGACTATATACACATTACACACGCTGCCTGCAATGGACTAGGCAGTGTGAGTAGGTTTCCAATAAACCTCTCAGGGCGAGAGCGTGTGGTTGATGCGTGTTCTCTACGTGTAAATGGCACAAAAAAGGTGTGAAATAAAAAGGGATGTCCTCCAATGGTGGTGGATTTGGGTTTTATTTAATTATCCACAGCCAATATGTAATTCAAATAATCATGAAAGAGAAAAGAAAACGCAGCAAAAGTATGATTGAGATCAAACTTTTTTCACTTACGTACCTAAACCTAAGGTGAGGTTTAAATGCTGCCAATTTAAATGAACATAAGTCACATGACCTTACATATGGCACTTACATTCCGGCCCCTAATTGTTTTAACAATGCAACGATTTAGAACAATTACAATATTTCTTCATTGAATCACAAAACAAGAATCATCAACACTGATCTTATTAACTGTCCGGTTGGTAATGATAAACCCTAGGCCGGCCCATCTTCAGCAGGGCTGGAGAGGAACATCCTGAATTTGGGACTTAGCTGAGATTCCATCTTTATCATATTCAGACTCCACAGGCAGACGGTCTTTGTAATGGGTCTGTCTAGGACGCTAGTCTTTGTCATCTGCAAGAAGAACCACATCTCCTACTGCAAAGTTCCTGGAAGCTATGGCCCACTGCTGACGCTCCTGAAGTTGAGGAAGATATTCTTTGATCCATCTCTTCCAAAACTGATGTACTGCACCTGTCTCCTTCTACGTCGTGCATACAGATCTTTTATTGTCAAACCATGCAGGGGGCATGTTTGGCTTCTTCTTCAAGAGCAACAAATGACTAGGAGTAAGTGCCTCCAAGTCATTCGGGTCACTGGATGCCGTTGTTATAGGTCTACTGTTGATAATAGACTCCGCCTCACACAAGACTGTGTGAAGGTCCTCTTCATCCATGACCTGTTCTTTCACGGTGGAGTTCAGCACCTTCCTTACTGACCTGATAAGCCGTTCCCATATTCCACCATGATGCGAAGGAGCAGGGGGGTTAAAAATCCACTTTATGCCATGTTGATGGAACAGATGGTGAAACTCAGATACATTCCAATCAGCAACCTGTCCTCGTCGTGCCAAGAAGCATTGTAAGGCATTTATGCAGAAATCTGTGTCCAGAGTTGATGCAAGTTCAATATGCACTGCACGCACAGCCAGACACGTAAATATAACTCCGTACCTCTATACAAGGCATCTTCCACGTTGCACATCAAAAGGTCCAAAAATAGTCCACACCTACTCTAGTAAAGGCCGGATCGCCTGGTAGCACACAATCTTGTGGTAAATCGGCCATTAGTTGCCTTACGACTTTTCCGTGTAATCTGCGACAGGTGACACACTTTCTGCAGATTGTTCTGATGGCTGTATTGGCGCTTGTGATCCAAAACTTCTGACGTAACTCTGAAAGCATGTGGTTGCGCCCTCCGTGCCCTGTCTCTTTGTGAACCTGTTGAAGAACCAAGTCTGAAATGTAAGAGTCTTTGGACAGGATGATAGGTTGCTTGCTGTCCTCTGGCATAGCAGCCCGACTCAGACGTCCTCCAACTCGTAGCACCCCATCCTGAAGAACAGGATTCAACCTGTACAAGGGACTGCTCCGCTTCACGTTCTGCTCTTTGTTCAGACTTTTGATTGCTTCAGAAAACTTCTCATTCTGACAGAATTGTATAATGCACAACTCTGTTGCGTCAAGTTCTTCCACCGAAATTGGTGTGCCCTTGTACCTTCTTTTAAAGTTTTCCCTTTGATTTTGGACCCACTGGCGATCACCGTCATGGTCAGCTTCATTACTGTCCACATGCAAGCCTTTGCGTTTTTGGCAGAGACTGTGAAGCAAAGCTTTAAGCTTCAAAAACCATGCTACAGCTTGTTTCAACTTGAACCATGATGAGAAGTAGCTGATCAGTTTCTTGAACGGAGTTACATTTTCTTCTGTACTCAACAGGTTCACTGTAACTGTTTTGATCTCTGGATCATCTGCAGCTGTTTCTGCATCGCTTGGTGGCATCTTTGGCCAGCACACCAGGCTTGCAAAGGAAATCTGGACCTGACACCCAATTTAGATTTTTCATGAAATCTCTCACCCTTCGTCCTCTTGTCAGTGCCAACGTTGTTACGGAACAGAACCCCAGAGCAGAGAGCCAAAGACTTGGTAAAAAGGTTTATTTCCAATACGGAAACGAGGAACAAGGTAGGAACAAAAAACTTGGCAGACGTATAATCCCCAAGCGGACACGGGACTTGACTTGACTTGACTTGACTTGACTTGACTTGACTTGACTTGACTTGACTTGACGCTAGGAATCGGACGGAATCTTCTGGCAACCAGGAGTGGTGAGAAGACCTGGTAAATAGGTGGAGGCTGATGAGGGGATTGAGTGCAGGTGTCCAAAACGGCTGGCCACGCCCCTGCCATCCACCTGGTCTGTAACACAAAGAAGGGGAGGGGAAAACACCACAGAGCCTCCACAACCATCACAAACGTGTCTCCATTGTGAAACATCTGGTTCTTCCAGAATTGCCGACACTCTGTTTGCCACAAACATTTGGTAATGTGTTGTCTCATTCTGTAGATACTTTAGTACCACTGTACTATCAGTCCAGAACACATATTGTGTGAGGTCCAATCGTAGCTCTCTTCTTAGACAGCCATCCATTTTTACTGCCACTGTTGCAGCTGTCAACTCCATCCTTGGGATTGTTGGTGCCCTCAAAGGTGCATAAACGCACAGTGTGGCTTGTTATTCAAGCTCCTCATCAGAAGATAGCTGACTGATCCATACACATCCTTGCTTTTATATGCGCATTCCTTGTGAGAGCAGTCATCCTTCATAAACCTCTTTTTCAGACTCTGCGCTCGCTGCTCAGCCATTGTTCGATTGTTCGGCATGCTAAACGTCTTGTTCTTTATTGGCAAACAGACGCCGTAGTGGCCTTTGACCAGCTTATCAGATTCTGTTACCATGTCCATAAACTGGTGGTCTTCTCTAGCCATCTCCACTTCCTTATTGTTTTCCTTGTTCTGGGGAATCCATCCGAAACTGTTGAAGCCACCAATGTCCCAAATTTGCTGCTGAAATCCTGTTTGCTACAGTTTTGACAGGTTTTCTCTTATCGAAGTAGCTGCCTCTTCCTCTCAAAGGCCCATTTATTGTCCAGCCAAGTTTGGTTCGAAACAACGTATGGTCCATTACCAACGCTCCAATAAGCAATCCAATGCTAGCTTCGATATATGGAAGTTTTATGTCTTTAAGGTAGAGCCACCTTTCAAGGTCCTTCTGTCGTGGAATATTTTCCTTTCCCACCGGTATCTTCTTATGAGTGAAGGCATCAGGGAGGTCGATAAACTCATCACCTGACAACCTCTAAACCAGATACCACATAAGTACGCAGTTTTTCTTCATTCATGATTCTCAGTAGCATATTTGCCTTTCGTCCATTAACATTTAAGTCGTTCATTAGCGACTCTGTGCAAAACGTAGCCGAGCTTCCTAAAACAAAGTCCCTCCCTCCTCAGAAAGTCCAATTTTTCTTTGTGTGATCTGCCTTTGAGCATGTCACAGGACTCTATGACATGCTCACCTTTGCAGACGAGACAGTGCAAGGTCGTTGAGGGGGTTGCAGGTAAGTTACAGATTCTTCGGCGTCCTTTCTTTGTTTATTCAACTGAACTTTCTTTGTTCATTCAACTTGTGGTGAATGACTTGTTTACTATGCCTTTTATTGATCCCTTTTGATCACTTTGTTTAGATGATGTTTTGGTTGCAATGCTGTCCCTTATTTCACCAAAGACTGGATGAAGAGCCACTTTGGCCTGCTTATTGATAAACTCAAATTTAAACTTTACTCGTCTTTCACTTTCGGCTTGTATGCTCCACGCTACACTTCTCCATTTATCTTGCAGCTTGAACAGATGCTACGATAGCTTTTAAGTTTACAGCATTATCTAGCTCTTCCATGTAGCTCACTTCTGTCATGGTGTTACAGCAGGCTGTAAGGAAAAGTGAAAATGCGTTTAAAGCCTCTGCATCCTCAGGCTTGACGGGTGTCCACTCCAATACTTTGTTCATGTAGGCTACAGTGATTTTGTAGTCATTTCCAAAATGCTCTTTTAATAGCTGCTTAGCCCTTTGGTAACCTACATCGGGTTTCATATGAAGACAGCTTTTAATCAACTCCTTGGGCCGTCCCACAGTGAATTGTTCCAAATAGTAGAGACGATCCTTGAAGCTTTCTGTGCGGGATTCGACACAATGCTCAAATGCTCTCACAAACGAGTTGTAATCCAGCGGATCACCACTGAAAGTTGGGATGTCTAGTGGAGGTAATGACATCATTCTTTGCTGCTTCACCCTTAGCTCTGTTATGTTGTTCTGTTGTGCCATGATGCTGCAGAGCGTTTCAACTGCATGAGCATCAGTGACATGATCTTCATTTGACTGGTGCAAAGTGGCAAACTCTGGTTGCGGTGCTCTGATCTCACGTTGTCCTCTACCCATGTCGTTGACTGGGCTTTGGCTTTCAAGCAATGGCATATACTCTGTAGTGGAAATTTTATATTACACTCCTTACTTTCTTTATAATTCTTTGGCTGCAGCTTTACTTTTGACCAACTCGCTCTACATGAGGAAGCAGACCCCCCACACACACACACACACACACCACTTCACATCCTGACTCCAGCCTGATAAACGACACCTTCTCTGTACTATTGGCGACGTGAACAAAAGAACATTGCCACAAGAACTGCCGGTCAGAAGACACATCTATTGTAAAATGCATATCTCTTTGTCACGAAAACTGGTATGCCCAGACGTGGAACATATGCTCCTTTGTTATGGAATGTGTGCGCTTCGGACGCGGAGCAAAGGTCCTTTGTCATGGAATGTGCGCGCTTCGGCCGCGGAGCAAACCCCTTTGTCATGGAATGTGCGCGCCCCGGACGTGAAGCAAAACCCCTTTGTCATGAAATGAGCACGCCCTCACTGTAAAGCGCAAGCGCCTTTTTAATGTATATGCCTTTGTCTGGAGTTTTATGTTTTCTGTATAAAAGACGCCTCCCTTCATTTAGCGGCAGGATTTCTGCAGATCCCTCCGCTCGTTTATTTCCAGTTGTTTTCAAATAAACGAGTGTACGAAGACAGTAGACTTTTGCTCTTTCTTTCACCGACTATTTTTTCCACGACAATTTGGTGTCAGAAGTGGGATGCCAAGCGGGCCGCTGAGATCTGGATGACGGGTTGGCCACCTGAATCTGCAGAGATTCATCCTCACTACCTCGCTTAGCACTTCTGAGAGAGAGGACTTCTACCTGAGATCTCAGTCGACCATGACGGCATCTCCGAACTCGCTCTGGGGAAAGTAAACGGTGAGAAGTATTTTTTTTCCAATTCTATCCAAAAGATTAAAAGGCTCAGATTGGAGCCCATAGGATAAGAACATTTATACTAAATTCTAAAACCTAAATGAAATAAGAACGAAGATTTTTTTTATAATTCTACAGTCAACTGTCTTCATTAATTTTCTGGTTGATGTTCTGAAAAGAGATCGTTGAAAGATGCGATAATAATGCTTAAGCAAGATCGGGTATTTGCGCGCATCAGAATGAGATCGGATTGAATCAGTGAACTGGTGAACAAAAACCAGCTCAAACATTGATTTAGATCCGATCAAACTCTGTATGTTTAGATAACAAGGTTTTGGTGTCGAAAAGAAGAGATTATTTTTATTGTTTTTTTGTTTTCTTTTCTCTCATATCCTGGATACTCGGGACATAACGTACCATAACGTCCAGGAGGCCAAAACCGACTTATTCTAGCGACACCCAGAGTTGTGAGTCGGCGCTGAGGCAAGACCAATTTTTTGAAGTCCTGTGAGCAAGACAAGATCAGGTTGTAAAAGCGCACATAATAGTATATTGTGAGCCCTAGCTAAGACAAGATTGAGCTCTCAGTCCCGTGAGCCTAATGCATTCAGTCCTATGAGTAAGACGTCACAAGATCAGGTTAGGAAACATGGGTTACATGTTAATAAGGCACAGCAACCAGAAAATTAGCCAAATTAGCAAAAAAAAAAAAAAAAAAACAAGAACAAAACAGATTCGAATTTAATTATATTTATGAAAGACAAATACGGGAAAGATTCATGTGAATTTGTCTACTATTGGAGTGATAATCAGACGATGTCCAACAAATGATAAGAATGGATGAATGCTTGAAATTGTGAGAAACTGAGTGTGATAAGCGTGAACGCCAAGAAGCATGCAAAAAAAAAAAAAAAGGAAAAAAGAACGAACTTAACGAAACTGATGCAAAGAATGATAACACTGTTTTTAGTTTTCTATCCCCCTATGCAGGGCCTGTGGGGATCCTCGATCGACGCCTCACTGGACTCCCCCCCTCCGCCTGACCAACCACCACCCTCTACACCAGCAGACCAATCGGGAGCGGCCAGACGTGGCCTAGTCCCTGATTCGTCGGCAGACGGCTCCTCCTCCTCTACTCCTACTGCAGACCAGACCCACACGTCCCTGAGACCTCCCACCTTCTCTCTGCCATCATCTACTGAACACTCATCATCCCTGATCCCCGATATCCAACCCAATAACTCTGAAATTCTTTTCAAAAACTCTAAATCTTTCCCCCCTTCACCAATGCACCTACGCTCAGCCACAAATAAGGTGTTCACTGCCCCCATGGTTCAGGTTGCCGGACCACAAGGACTACCCGCCTACGTCTACCGTCCCTGGACTGTGGATGACATCATCGTGGCCTCTAAACACCTACCAAAGCCAGAAAAGGGCGGACAAGCCCTTGCCAATGCATTTAAAGACTTTATCAGAGACTATGTCCCCACATCCTCTGAAATGTCCAGAGTTCTCCTCAACCTTCTGACCCCAGCTCAGTTTGCCCTGCTGAAGCCACAATTCCTCCATCACTGTCAACCTGCAACTCCAAACAGGTCCACAGCCAACCTACGTGATGGTGAAATCGCAGACGACATTGACTACAGAAACTGGGTCACTAACTTCCTCCAAGCCCTCCGAGATAGCTTCCCAATCGCATGTGACCTGTCAAAAATCACAGCGTGCACCCAAAAAGAGGGAGAGGAGGTGGACAATTACCTCCTCCGTCTCCAGTCAATCCACGATGATTACAGTGGAATGACTAAGCCTGATCCCTACCCCGGCCCCATTATGACCCCCTATGAGAGTCACCTCAAACAGAGCTTCCTGGATGGACTCCTGACTCCCCTGAGTGCCATGACAAAAGACTCCTGCATCGGGTGGCAGAAAGCTTCTGTGCGTCTAGATGACATCCTGAGACACGCTGACCATCAGCAAAAAAGACTTAAAGACCAGGAAACGACCGACAAAAAGGAGAAAGATGACATAATCCACCGAGCCCAGTTGCGCCTGCTCCACGTCCCTACACAATCCGCTGACTCTCCTACCGGATTTCTTTCTCCTGCACCGATCACCCCCCAAAACCCACCCAACCGCTCAAGTGACACTTGCTTTAACTGTGTAAAAAAAGGACACTGGGCCAACACCTGCTCATTAAGACTAAAGCGCAGAAAAAGAGACAACTATAGAGGCCAAAGAGGAGAGCAATCTAAAACCCATTATTCAGACTGAAAGGCGAAGCGGGGTGTAGATCCGGTGGGCACGTCGGATGAGGAACCCCCCCAACAAACAGATAAGATCGCGATCACACACACATACACACACACAAACACACACACACACACACACACACACACACACACACACACACACACACACACACACACACACACACACACACACACACACATTATTTCATTGCCCAACTGAAGAAAGCATTTTGAATCTTCCTCTGTTTAAAATGACAGTTGCTGGTAAAAATATTGTTTTTATTGTGGACTCTGGTGCAACTTTTTCAGTGGTTAAGTCAGCTGATTTGCCTGGTACTAAACTTAGTGGTAGATTTCTTTACTCTTTGGGTGCTAGTGGCACAGAAATAAAAGAACACTTTACAGTCCCTCTATCTTGCTCCGTTGATAATCTCCCCCCATTAAAACACTCTTTCCTGTTATCACAGTGCTGCCCTTTTAATCTGCTGGGCCGTGACCTCATGCTATCTTTAGGCCTCGGACTCTGGTCCTCCCCTGAAGGCATGAAGGTAATTTCTCCTACCACCTGTTCCTACACAATGACCAAGGAGATCATGACTTCTCCTCCCACCCTTGTATATCAATGGTGGATTTCTGTAGACGAATCCCAGCCCCTAATTACCATGGCAAAAGCTAGAGTTCCACAAACTGTTGTTTTCATGAGACCACAAAATGTTCATTGTACCGTTTGGATAACATCAGAACCTGACTCCGAGTTTGAACAACAGCTCTTCTCGGATCTAACTGATGTTTTGCAAACATGCAGCCTTTACTGGTCTGCAACGCGCAGCGCTCTTTCTGTCTCTCTTACCCCCCTACTATCCACATTTTTTAAGGTACCTGACAGTGATCCTCACATCTCCCTAGCTAAGTCTAAAACTGACCAATGGAAGGATTTGGGACCCTGGACTCGATCCTGCAACTTAACTACCGATTGGACCCCCACCCCAAATCCATTGATGTTCTTCTTCTTCTTCCACACTGCTTTCAAAACCACCTGTTCCCATCAGCTGACATGTCAAAAATCTGTTTGTGGTTTGAAAGCTTCTCCTCTAGGTCCTGTTCCCCCTTTCACTTCTCAACTCCCCTGACTCCACCCCTGATTTGAATTCAATACCGCCTTCTGTCTGGACCACTCATAAATATGATGTAGATCTCATCAAAACTGTGAGCCCCTGATAGTATGGAGAGCCTCATGACTGTGTGACTGAACTTTCTCTCTCCTGCACTCCCCGACCTGACTTATCTGACCTCCCCCTTGACAACCCTGACTTAATCCTGTACGTCGATGGCTCCGCCTCTCGTGACCCCGCCACCGGTAACTGCCGTATCGGTTATGCTGTCTGTTCAGACCATGACATTGTAGACTCAGCACCTCTGCCTTGCCATTACTCTGCACAGGCCGCTGAACTTGTTGCTTTAACACGTGCCTGCATTCACCATCTGGACGGATTCCAGATATGATTTTGGCATCGTTCACGGCTGGTCAGCTCTGGAAACACAGCGGATTCCTCAAATCTGAATGGAAACCAATTTTAACCCACTCTTTGGTTGCAGATCTACTAGACTCCATCCTTCTCCCAGAACGAATTGCTGTCTGCAAATGCTCTGCTCACACTAACTCCCCTTACCCTGTTTCTGTAGGTAATGCACGTGCTGACGCAGCTGCAATGAAATCCTGTTTGCAACTCCTCCTAATGTGGGCCTGAAACCCCCCACGGCTCCTCCTCCCGACACAGCCCTGTGTGAAGCCAACGTGCTAACTTACTGTGCTAACCTTTCAAAGATCCTCTCAGACATTCGTTCTCAGGTTGCCGCTGCCCTCCTGAGCCCTGCTGAAGGACAACTCCACACCCTGCTCCCTGGTGACTTTGTGCTGATCAAAAGCTTCAAAAGAAAGAAGTGGAGTCACCAGCGCTGGGTTGACGCGTTCCAGATCCTCCTGACCACACAAACTGTTGTCAAGATCACTGAGAGAGCCACCTGGATGCCTCATACTGCAAGAAGGTCCCTCCTCCTGACCAGCCGCCCTTGACTTCAGCCGACCAGACCCAAACCACACCTCCGTAAGGTCGTCGCTCACTAGCAAGAACAGTGCGGAATGAAACAGTGTCCCACTGCAACAGTAACGTGCCAAGTTCCACCGCTAGCCCCTGACATGGATCAACCACACCCCTGACACCCCAAACGGGACCCGAAATGGTCTCTAGGAAATGCCACCAGCTGCCTCATCCTCATAGCCATCCTCATCGTCGTCCCGATTCTTCGAGTTTTTCTTTACCAATCATGGTGATCCATACAGGATCAAGAGAAGGGAAGTGTAGTGGAAATTTTATATTACACTCCTTACTTTCTTTATAATTCTTTGGCTGCAGCTTTACTTTTGACCAACTCGCTCTACATGAGGAAGCAGACACCACTTCACATCCTGACTCCAGCCTGATAAACGACACCTTCTCTGTACTATTGGCGACGTGAACAAAAGAACGTCGCCACAAGAACTGCCGGTCAGAAGACACATCTATTGTAAAATGCATATCTCTTTGTCACGAAAACAGGTATGCCCAGACGTGGAGCATGTGCTCCTTTGTTATGGAATGTGTGCGCTTCGGATGCGGAGCAAAGCTCCTTTGTCATGAAATGAGCGCGCACCCGTCACCCAGCCAAACCCCCTTTGTCATGAAATGAGCGCGCCCTTACTGTAAAGCGCAAGCGCCTTTTTAATGTATATGCCTTTGTCTGGAGTTTTATGTTTTCTGTATAAAAGACGCCTCCCTTAATTTAGCGGCAGTATTTCTGCAGATCCCTCTGCTCGTTTATTTCCGGTTGTTTTCAAATAAACGAGTGTACGAACACAGTAGACTTTTGCTCTTTCTTTCACCGACTATTTTTTCCACGACAACTCACACTCAATAGTACTTCTTTTTTGTCCGATAACATGCGACAAGTATTCATTTTCATAACTTTCTAAAACCTTGAGTTTAGCATTGGTGGCAGCGATGGCAGTTTGTATATCCAAAGCTTCTCTTTTTGCTTTCAATTTAGCTTCTTGACGTTCGATGTCTTGCTTTTGCTTAAGAGCTGCAGCTTTAGCTAGTAATGCGGCTCTTTCCACTTCAGCCCTGAGACGTGCAGAAGATCAGTGGAAACATTGCTCCCAATAGTTGATGCACGCGGCTTGCTCCTATAGCTTTCAGCGACTGATGCCAGCAATATGCTGTCTGTTGGCTGCATGTCTGCATCATATTCTTTAGCCTGATCGGAACGATCCTCGGCTGCCTGTAGCCATCCCTCCACTCGCTGCATTAACTCACAAATGTGCTGTTACTTAGGCTTAAACCACGAACTTTGATCCTTTTCCAGCTCTTCTTTCCTCAGAAGACATGTTAATGCATCATTCATCAGTCTTACACAATTCTTCTAGGGAGTCCTGATAGTTCAGATGTAACTTCTGCTTCACTATGCTCACATTTGCATCTTCTTCCATTAACTGTTCAATCTCGTTGGCTTGACATGTTAATTGACCCAGTGTAGCTCTCCTAGATTGTGCTAATCGGTAAATGTTTTCTTCGAAAGCCTTTTCAGTCATTTTCGGTTCTCTCTTACCACACGGTGGCTCATTAAAATCCTTTTCTATACTTCCAAGAAGTTCAAAATTATCAGTTACCTTTTACCTGTAATGAGCTGGGATAGGCTCCAGCAGACCCCCATGACCCTGTATAGCAGGGGTCTTCAATTCTGGTCATCGAGGTCTGCTGTCCTGTATGTTTTAGATGCTTCTCAGCACTAAAACACCTGATTTAAATTAACAGTAACATTCAGCATGTCCTCAAGATATTAATGACACAGTAATTTGTATTAGAGTGTGTAAAAGCAGGGAAACATCTAAAACATGCAGGACAGCGGACCTCAAGGACTGTAATTGAGGATCCCTGGTAAAGGATTAAGTGGGTATAAAGGGTATAGAGGATGGATGGATGATTAGTCACCTAATGGTTAAAATGTAGATACAAAGGTATTTGATATGTTTTTTCCACATACTTTACTTTACACATATGATGACATGAAGGACAAGTCAAGAAATGTGACCTTTAGTGTATTTTATTCAGTAACAGAATATATATTTTTTGTTTAGATTTGTTGTTAGCTTATGTCTGACAAAAAAAACAAAACAAAAAGCAACATAGAGAGGAAAGAATTTAATTAATGAACACGTAGAAGAGAATTAGCTTGTTGGTGTATGAAATCAGTAAGATTTGCACAAATGTTACATTATGTTAATGCGTCTTGCTGATATTCAAACCCATTTTTTTAAATGGATGCACCTAATTATCCAGTTACTCAAAAAAAACCTTGTAAGAGACCATGTGGGAGTCACTGTAGGCATGCAGCATCTGGTCCACTGGACTGTAGTTCAGCGAAAGAATGTTAGCAGCCATCTTGTTCATGAAGATGCCAACGTTGAAATTCTCCTTCCCTGTTATGGTGTTGAAGGAGTAAAAGATCTCCTCAACTGATTTATTGACATAGCGTGTAGCGTAAAGGATGCCGCAGGCCATGAAGGTGTTGGTCATGCTCTGCTTGTAGACCGAAGTGCGCCACGTTTGGCCGAGTCTCAGTGGTTCATTCTCCTCCACCTTGGACAGAACCAGGTTTCCATAGTCCTTGTTGGTGGTGTAGGTCACCCAGACCCCAGACTCATCTGTGGCCAGGTCCAGGTCAGTGTACGGGTAGCATTGTTCAAGGTGGCAGAAGTTACCCTTTGAATTATACCTGGAGGACACAATAAAGGAATCATGGACAGGAGACCTGGAAAAAATTACTTTTTTTTGGTCATTTCCAATTACTTTTTATGGACAATACCTGTTTTTACAGGAGTTCTCCCTAAAAAGTCCTGTTTTTTGTTTGTTTGTTGTGTTTTTGTGCATTATGTCTGATTTACTGTGATTTCCAACATTTTATTCAGGTTTTTGCAATGTGTATTAGTCAGTCAAACCAACCTGGTGTCGCTGGGTAGTTGAAACTTTGTAATACTTCTGCTGGTGAGGTTGAAACGACAAACAGAATATTCATTGTAACAGTTGTAGTACAAGGCCCCTCCATACAGAACCACATTTGGACCCTGGATGGTGTTGGTGGCTGGGTTAGAGGAGTGGATCTGGACATTGCCTGATAAGAAGTAAAGAAAGAAGAAAATTATTTAACAATACTGTACAAATTATTTTCCAACAATCACACAGTAGAGAATTGATATAAGATACAATATAAACAAATACTGCAATTATTGTGTCAGTTGTTTCATAAATGCACTTTAGACTTTCTCATTAACCTTGCTCCAAACATTATTTTTATAATTTATTATTTATTTTTCAAATATTTAACTCTACATTACAGAAATTAAAATATACCACCAGTATTATTAATTACACAATTTTCCCAATTTTGTAACTATATGATAAAAAATAAAAAATGTTTTGATCTTGCAAAAATGTTAATAATCAGTCGCTCAAAGCAACTCTTTACCTGGGGTGCTGACACCAATGATGAGAGCACTCAGGCCAGAGTATAGACGGACGTAGTTGGCGTATCTGTTGCTAGATGTCATCATGACCAACCAATACCAGCTCTCCTTTCCTGCTGTTGGTTTGGGATCCCGACCCCAGGCTCCATATGCATGCTTGCCAGGAAACTCTCCCTGCGTGTACACTCTTGGCCCTGTGATATTCTGAATCTGACCCAAAGGACAGTTACCTACAAGGAAAAATGAAAGATATGTGAGGGAAGTGTGAAAATGTAATCCCATATGGCTTCATTCATACCCTATAAATTTTGATGTACCATGAGCCTGAGACGGCACTTAACCAAGCGCCTTTTATCTAACCTCCGGATTGAGGCTCATGTGGAACTAAGATTTGTTGCAGTTCCTTGTCTATCTGTACCATGGTGCACATGTCCATCTGTGGACATGGTGCACATTAGAAAAGAGAGTGAGAAAGAACGATTTCACTTTTTCACATCTAAATGTCAACAAATTCTTTGCAGTAGAAAACTATGTTGCCTTTACAACTGAAAAGATAATGATCTGGAATCATATAGAGGTAGATGCCACCACAGGTCTTGCCAGTCATCTCCAGATGAATTATTATGATTATGATTATATCTGTTATTTTATTCCTTGTTTTGCTATGTTTTGTCACAGCCAGGGATTTATTGTCTTTCACATATATTTAAAACAAATTATGGTTAGGAATAACATTTATAGTGTAATAATATCCTTATCTGTAGGTTATATAAAGTTTGTTGACCCACAAACGTTGTACTGTTATTGTAGCTCAAATAAATGAGTTTGTGGACAAAAGGAACTTTTAAAAGCCATTAAGGTCATAATTGTATTATATTTTATTTTTGGTGAACTAAAACACATACCTTTTTCACCTGTTTCATGTTTCTATTACTGTTGCTACGGTTTCTGAAATATGCAATATTGTCATCAAATAATATAAATGCGTTATAGTTCTTATTTATTCTCATGTATAAAATACATGAAAACAAAAGACCATATAACCAATTAACATAGAAGTCTGATAATGACAAGCAATACTTATCAGCACTTTAATCAGCACAAACACTGATTAGGTTTTACTTGTACCTGAAAAGTTCAGAGTCTCTACAATAAAGGCCTCAAGAGGAGCTGAAGCACAGCAGAGAGGGATTAGTGTAAAGTTGACTAAGTTCTGCTTTACGTTCTGACCTCACCTTGCTCGTTTTATTCCAATAAAATTTTACATTACTATTAAAAGAATAACATGAATATGTGTATCATATATGTATGAATATGAGTTGCATGAGTGTAAGTAAATGATTACTGGGAAATGTATTGTGACATGAACATGCAAAGTGTATGCATATACTGATATACTATATGCAATGATTTAAAGGTATGTGTATGTATATCATATGAATAGCCACTTATATATATATATATATATATATATATATATATATATATATATATATATATATATATATATATATATATATATATATATATATATATATATATGTGTACTTCAATTAGGCACACCTGTACAGCATGTATCAATGTATATTTGTATGTATGTATAATCATGTACATGTGCATATATATCTTACACCTATGCATAGCAAAACTCTTAGATGTCCACACATTAATCCACGGTTTATTTTCATTGATTGTATGAATATGTGTGTGTGTGTGTGTGTATGGATTATTTATCTATCTTCTCTGTTTATAACTTTATTTTGATATATGTGGACATGTATGAGTATTTAAGTACTTCTATGCCTATTATATATATGACTTTTCAATACTGCCTCCAACCCCCCCCAAACGCTCAAACGATGTGATTGTAAATAGAAAGCTCCTCCCCCCTTTTCTCTGTTTTCTTTTTTGCTTATAACACTTGATTGTCTTGTGTCCACTTTTTACTCTTTAAACAACACATTATAAACTCTTCTTGATGCATATTACAACACAGACACCAGACTGCACCACCACTGTCTCGTCTCTCTCTCCTGCTCTCTCTCTCCTCACCCTCCACACCCGGTGACTCTAGCCCTCCTCTGCAGAATATTTACACCCCTCTCTCCGACTCTCCCTTTACTCTTATCTTGTTTGATTTCTCCAGGGATCAATAAAAATATAGTTTGACTGTTATGAGGGCTGGTGAAGGTAGCACACTTGCACACACCCACCCACACACACACAAAACACCCTTGGTTACTAGATTAAAATGCATATATACAACTCCGGTTATACCAACATGGTATCAATCATAAATATATGTGCAAACAAGGGCAAAAAAAAAAAAAAAAAAAAAAAAAAAAAAAAAAAGAATAACATGAAGAATTAAAAGTCATCATTTGCTTATGCACAATATAAATATATTATTTATTTGTTTTGTCCTTTTTCTGAAACAAAACTCACCCATGATTCTTTGACCAATATTGTGGGACTTACCATACTGAGGCTGAATCAGTGGTGCGGTGGAATTAAGTTGTTTTAGGCACTGGTCCAGGTTAGTCTTTAGACGCCGGTTTTCAAGTCGTCCTTTCACCACCTCCATCGTGTCAAACTTTTCCAGCTCCTGGATTTCTAAAGTCACCTCATCTAGCTGTGAAAAATGTATTGAATTAACAAAATGAACCGGTGACTTTTCTATAGAGAACTTGAATAATCATTTAAAATCCTTAAATTTAGCTTGGGTGCCTTTTTGAAATATGAATGTGTTAGTTATAGCTACCGGAGGTTTTTCGATGAGAACACTCGGAATCAGTATATGTTAATTTTTGTTAATTTCTATGTTATTTCCCCAATTTTGCTTTACTTTTTTTTAAACAACTAACTGAAAGCTTGCAAACATACACTTTGTTGCATCCATTGATGCCTTTGATTTTGCAAAATTTAAATAGATTCCAGATCACTGAAGTGTTTCTAATGTCTGTATATATATATCAAAAAAGGTTGTTCATTTTTGTGTCAATGGTTCTTAATTAAACAAATATAAAGTATTGTCCAAACTTTTTTTTTCTTTTTCCCAGATGACATAAGTAGGTTAATAAAAGATTGAACATTAGAGAACACCATCAAAACCCCCAAAATAAAAAAAATAAAATTAACATCTTTAAAAGTTGACTATATGAAGAACATCAACATTTAAAACATAAAAACTGAATGTTTTCAGCTGATTGTAGGAGAAATTGCATTTAGATTTCTACTAGCTGGCTGTTACATCACTTCAGCAACAATAAAATACATCCATTCAGTCTCCTAAGAAATGTCAGCTATGTTCTTTTATGTATCTGTCATGAATCAGCACTCAAGTTTAGAGCTTTAGAGCAGTAAAGGTTGCCAAATATTGAATAAATTAATGACTTAATGGGGACATATCATGAAAAAGTTATGTTCTCTGTGTTCGAGAGTTTATAATTGGGTATCTAAAATGACCAATTATAAATTAAACAGACAACAAGGGTTTCATTTAGTCTTTTCAAACTTTAAATGTTAACAATTTGTCATTCAGGGAGTTGTTCAGATCTGCAGGGTATTGTGTCATCACAGATCCAGATCTGAGGACAGTTATCTGGATCTCCCCACTTCTTCACCCAAAATTAAATTATTCAGTATTTACTGTTAAGAATGTCTGTAAAACTGATATCAAACGAGGCACGCCCCACAGGGAAGAGCTGTTACATAACGTATAACTGGACTCCATCCCCTTTAAACCAGCTGCTATAAGCAAATGTATGAACATATGGTTTAAATAGGAGCTGCTGTACTGTATCTCTGTGGTTTTATAAAGACAGCATACATAGCATTCTTTTGTGCTTACGTTTGAAAAGAAAAGGACATGACATGTCTCCTTTAGAGGTAATATTTAATACAGGATAGCACCTCTCAAATTTACAGTGCTGTAAAGTTGAGGTGAAGGTAAAAGGTGTTGTTTGAGTTTGCTTTAATTAGTTAATACAATCACACAAATCACTTTATTCAAACATCAGTTCTTATGAATCCACTTCTCAAAAATAACTTTTAAAGTGCTGAGACGTAGTGACATGAAGACTTTGATATCTGTGACTTTGAAAGCCAGAAACTACAGTAAATATCACAGTAAAACCATATGAGAGGTAACGGTAACTCCATGTTGATGTACAGAAATGAACAAAAGATTAATTTACTATTCAAACGTAAACAAAGATGCTACCTCCTTTGGTGACATCAGTATTGAGCAGAGTGTGGTTGTAAACTACCTGATGATGGGTGTTGGCAGTGAGGAGCTGGTGCCCCAGAGTGGTCCGGTTGAGCTTGTCTATGAGCTGATTGATCTCGATCATTTCATTCTCTATAACATACAGGCTGAGAACCCCGTACAGCTCTCCGTCATTCTCATTCTCCAGGACGGACACGTCCTTATTCAGCTGGTCAAGTCGGAGATCCAGTCCCATCAGCAGACTCTCCAGCTCCAAGACCTGCAAAGACATCAGCAATTACATTGTATGAAAGCGCGCACACCCGTGACTGGACTTAAAAGATTTAGGTTACCTTCTGTAATGTGATTAGGCTGTTGCAGTTTGTGACATTGTTTTCCACGTTTTGGAGTTTGTCATGAGGGAATTCCTTCTCTGTGTTACGCACGTCGCATGTACACTTTTCACCTGAGGCTCCCTGGAAGGTATATGGGAAAAATGACGTTTAAAAAAAAAAAAAAAAGATTAGAATATTAATTTGTGTCTTACATTTGTGATGAGATGCTCTTACCTGCCAGGTGAGGGTGAACAGAGCACACAGTGCAATGACTGCATTCAGCTTCATGACTGACCAGATGGTAGAGCTGCCTGAACCCTTCTATGGACAGTGTCATTGTGACAGTGGATATGACTGCAGCTGCAGCTTCTAACCCGTGGACACTCCCCCTAACCTCTGCATCTGAGTGTTTTTGTGATTGGTGTTATTATGGTGCTTTCCTATCTGCAGCTGATATTTTAGCAACTCTGAATAGTTTTTACTTGATGACTAAAAATGGGCTCCATGGGTGGTGCTGGTTGTTGAATCGCTCGAGGTGTGGAAATTAAAAAATCAAATAAAGCAGAAGATACTCTCATACAACTCATAAATTTGACAATAAATTCTCACTGTCTTTGCTTTGCTGCATACTTGGGGAAACATTAATACAAACACAAAGAAGGCAGGAAAAAGGTAATTTCAGTCGACCAGGTAATTGAGGAAGAAAACGACAACTAATCTGTTTGTGGTGCCTCAATTAATGTTATAACAAATGAATGTGTTCATCAGTCATCATTTGGTTTGGAACTGGGAATACCTAAGAGTACTAATCTAAGCCAGCAGTCAACACATGTTCCTCACAGCTGATTCATTCTGAGGTTTATGGTTCTGTTTTCATGAAGGTTTGAGCAGATGATGCAAAGAAGATCCACATGACACAATGACTAATATGTGGCTCTATTATGAGGATTTATTTCTATACTTACTTATTTTACATTTGATGAGACTGAAGTGAAATAAATATATATTAACGGAACAGAAAGTTGCCAGGATGCACTAACAGCATGAAAAAGAGATGTAGAAAAACCACATGACATCAGACAGAAACTTTTAAATTTAATATTTAATTCTGTGTTTTTTTTTCTATCCATAAAACACACAAGAAATTGCCTAACTTGTGTCTGCTAAGGTTTTTCGTAAATGGTGCAGTATTATACAAATTTTGCAGACTTTATACTTAATGGACTTGGATTAGTAAAATACATATTTTCTCATTACATCAATGACACTAAAACCTGGAGGGGGGTTATTATTATGCTCAGCTGACGGTCGTTACGAAAAAGAACATAAAAAGAAATAAAACAAGCGATGCTTGATCTACAATCGCGCAGTATGAGAGACAATCTTGTGTTTTCAGGAATCCCAGACAAAATAAAAGACCACAGTCGCCAAACAGCTGATTAAGGAGTTTATGATCAAACAACTAGAAATTTCTGCTGACACGATGAAAGATATCTCGTTCCACAGAGTCCATTGTATCGGACGTAAAAACCCAGGAAACAAACGACCACTTCCGATTGTGGCTAAATTTGAACATTTCAAACAAAAACAGCAGGTCCAACGCTAGGGAAGGAATCTGAGAGGAACCGACTACGGCATGAATGACCAGTCCTCGCAGGAGATCCTGAACAGAAGGAAGGTTCTGTTCCAGATCAGGAAACAGTATATGAAAGAAGGGAAAAAGGCAGTAGTCGCGGTGGACAAACTTTACATTAACCGTCAGATGTTTCGTGACCAAAGCATCACCCCCTGGCTCTTCTGAACACCAAAAAACTCATCATTATAGTTCATACAAATAATCCGTACTGATAGATCTGCACCTCGGTCTCAAGAATGTAAATGTACATACTCTCGTTTAGGTATGTTTGTTTTGATTGTTTTGTTTTATTTTCTTTCTTCTCTATGTTTTTTCCTTGCAGCTTCTTTTTTTCCTTTTGCTTATACTTTTTTTGAAGTAAAGATAAGGGGAAGGGAAATATTCGTCGAACACAAACACACAATCTGCTATAAATATCTGACTAAATGTTCACACAAGCGGATTCTCAGGACTTTCCTTACAGCTCCAAGACGTGTATGTAATCTGATTCATTACTCTTCACAAACAAATACACCAACAGCCATATTTTCCATGGATGCAGAAAAAGCATTTGATAAAGTTGGGATTTTCTATTCCAAACACTTTGGCTTTGGTGAATAATTTATTCATTGGATTAAGATTCTTTACACATCAACAATGGCAGCAGTCACCACAAATGGATTAATATCACAGCGTTTCACTCTACACAGGGGTACAAGGCAAGGATGTCCACTCTCTCCATCTGTCAGACTTAATTGGTCTTAACTACAATCCACTCCTGAAAACGATAGAAGAAAACCTAAAACGTTGGATAAACTTACCAATAAACCTTATTGGTAGAATTGCCACAGTAAAAATGACCATACTTCATATGGTAAATTATCGTTTCCCAATGATTCCCATCAAGCCTCCAACCCCCTGGTTCAAAATCGCATTCAGATTCAAGATTCAATAATCACACATTATTATTGGAAAAGCAAAAAGGCCAGAATTAAACTATCAACGCTACAAAAAAAACCAAATTAAATGGTGGTCTGGAGGCCCCAAACTTCCTTCACTACTTTCTTGCCAATAAACTCCAGTATGTTTATAAATGGATCAAACCAAATCAGTGTGATTGCTCTTGAATAGAGCTAGAACAATTAATTTGTAAAGAAATAAATATCCCTGATTTGCCCTTTATAAGCCATTCTATTACTCGTCACCCCTTCTTCAAAAACCCAATTATTACCTCAACTCTGACGGCCTGGTGGTACTTTTATCAAATGGCCAATGCCACGGTATCACCAAGTAAATGCACTCCTATTTGGAATAATCCGGACGTCCTGATAAACAGAAAACCATTTTATCTGTCATTGTGGATCACTAAGGGCATCACGCATCTTAAAGATATCTCTCTCTCACCTCATACAGAAGTATAACATTGGAGGAAATCAATTTCTAGAATAATTACTTAGATTAAATCTGTGGTTCGGACAAAAATAAATAGTAAAACACCCAACCTTAACCTTCCACTACTGATATTAGAATGAACTCAAATTACTAGTCAACAGAAAATTTCATCCAAAATCTAAAAGTTAATTGCGACAAACAACCCAACAATATCTATCCCATCAATTAAATGCGAACAAGATTTAGAGATTACCTACAATGCTGAATTCTGGCCCCAAATTTGTAAAAATATATTTATGTCCACCTCTAATGCAAATCTACAACTGATACAATACAAAGTAATTCACTGAGTTCACTTTACGGGTGAAAAAATGTTTAAAATGGGATTTAAAGACACAAAAATTTGCACAGTGTACACAAAATGTAACGGACACATACTTTCATGCTATCTGGGACTGTGAACCAGTCAAAACCTTCTGGCACAGCATCACTGACTCTCTCCCAGCCGTCGGCTCCCTGGGGTGGTGCTGGGGCAGGGATTGGGTGTCCGCCGCCTCCTGTCTCGGCTCCCCGGTTGGTGCGGCCCTGCCTGGTGGCATCGCTGTGGCCGGCCCTGGTATCTGGCCTACGGCTGGGCACATGTGTCGGCCCCCTCGGGACTCCGGTGCAATTTTGTGGGGGGTTCTTGATGGTGGAGAGTGGCTGGTGGCCTGGCTCCCTGTGGCTGCCTGGGGCTCGCTAGATGTGCGTCGCTGGGCCCTGGCGTGCCTACCTTCTCCACTACCCTCTCTCTCATACTGTAAAAAACAATTTTCAAAATACACATACACAGACTCAAACACGATGACAAGGACTGGAATGTGTAGGGGTCGTCCACCCTGCAAGTACCAGCTACTGTTTTTAATGATTATGATTATGATTATGATTATGATTATGATTATGATTATGATTATGATTATGATTATGATTATGATGATGATGATGATGATGATGATGATGATGATGATGATTCAATTTTTCAATTTTTATTTATATAGCGTCTATTACAACACAAGTTGTCTCTAGGTGCTTTCCAGAGACCCAGAACATGACCCCCGAGCAATTATTACATAAACAGCGGCAGGTAAAAACTCCCCTAGTGGAAGAAAAACCTTAAGCCAAACAGTGGCAAGGAAAAACTCCCCTTTAAGAGGGAAGAAACCTTGAGCAGGACCTGGCTCATGAGGGGGGACCCTCCTGCCGAAGGCCAGCCGGGTAGAGAAAGAAATAAGAAAGAATAGAGACATAGAGACACCGTCAAAGGTACAAGATAGGATACATTAGTAACTGTCCTTGGTAGTCCAATTAGACTTCTGTGAATATGGGTGATATATGGATAGACGGTGATACAAGGGGATGAGGACTGCAGGTCGGGGTGTCAGCAAGCATCCAACAGACATCCACACAGACAGGTGAAGGCAGACACTGGGATGGTCAGAGGTGGAACTGCAGGTCAGCAAGCAGCTCCTGAGGCTCTCATCTGGACATCCAGTCCTTGATGTCCTTAAGACACATCTGAAGTTTGTCTAATGATGATGATGATTATTATTATTATTATGAAGATGATAATTATGATTATAATTATGGTTATAATTATTATAATTATTATTATTATTGTTTTTTTATTATCGTCATTATTATTGTTATTATTAAATTTTTATATTTATTTATATGTGCAATATGTGTATGTGTATGTGTATATGTGTGTATATGTATGTGTGTATGTATGTGTATATATATATATATATATATATATATATATATATATATATATATATATATATATATCTATATATATATATCTATCTCTATATATCTATCTCTATATCTATATATATCTATATATATACATATGTGTGTGTGTGTGTGTGTGTGTGTGCGTGTGTATATATATATATATATATATGTGTCCCTTCTAAGCTCGGGTCCTCTACCAGAGGTTGTTCCGGGGATCTGCTGCAGCCACTGCAGCCGGGGTTACTGCCCCGAGTACTCCGATCACCACGGGCACTACTGTCACCTTCACCTTCCAGGCCTTCTCCAGCTCCTCTCTAAGCCCTTGGTATTTCTCAAGCTTCTCGTGTTTCTTTCGCCTGATGTTACCATCACTTGGTATTGCCACATCCACCCCCACGGCTTTCCTCTGCCCTTTGTCTACCACCACGATGTCTGGTTGGTGTGCCATCACCATCCTGGCTGTCTGTATCTGGAAGTCCCACAGGAGCATTGCTCTGTCATTTTCCACCACCTTGGGAGGTGTTTCCCATTTTGACCTTGGGGTTTCCAGTCCATACTCCACACAGATGTTTCTGTAGAGTATGCCCGCTACTTGGTTATGGCGTTCCATGTATGCGTTCCCTGCCAGCATCTTACACCCTGCAGTTATGTGCTGGATTGTTTCCGGTGCTTCTTTGCACAACCTACACCTTGGGTCTTGTCTGGTGTGGTATATCTGGGCCTCTATTGCTCTGGTGTTCAGAGCCTGCTCCTGTGCAGCCAGAATGAGTGCCTCTGTGCTGTCCTGTAGGCCAGCGCTCTCTAGCCATTCTTGAGATCAGCCACCTCAGTTATGGTTCGATGGTACATCCCATGTAGGGGCTTGTCCTCCCATGATGCTTCCTCCTCCAGCACCTCTTCACCTTGCCATTGTCTGAGGCATTCACTGAGTACGTCATCCGTTTGGGCCTTGTCCTTGATGTACTCATGGAGCTTGGCAGTTTCGTCCCGGATAGTGGCTTTCACATTCACTAGTCCTCGGCCTCCTTCCTTACGGATTACGTACAGTCTCAGTGTGCTGGATTTGGGGTGGAACCCACCATGCATGGTGAGGAGCTTCCTTGTCTTAACATCTGTGGTCTGTATCTCTTCCCTGGCCACCTTATTATTCCTGCAGGGTATCTGATCACTGGCAGGGCATAGCTGTTTATTGCCTGGGACTTGTTGTTGCCATTGAGCTGGCTTCTTAGGACCTGCCATACTCGCTGGAGGTATTTGGCTGTTGCCATTTTCCTTGTAGCCCCTTCGAGGTTACCATTTGCCTGTGGTATTCCAAGGTACTTGTAACTGTCCTCAATGTCTGCTATTTTTCCTTCTGGAACTGAGACCCCTTCTGTGTGGACTACCTTGCCTGTTTTGGTAACCATCCTCCTTCATTTCCCAAGCCCGAATGACATCCCAATGTTTTTGCTGTAGATCCTGGTGGTGTGGATCAGGGAGTCTATGTCCCGCTTGCTCTTAGCGTAAAGCTTGATGTCATCCATGTAGAGGAGGTGACTGATCGTAGCTCCATTCCTGAGGCGGTATCCGTAGCCAGTCATGTTGATTATTTGGCTTAGGGGGTTCAGACCTTTGCAGAACAGCAGTGGGGACAGCGCAGCTCCTTGGTATATGCCACATCTGATGGACACTTGTGCAAGTGGCTTGCCATTTGCCTCTAGAGTGGTTTTCCACAAGCTCATCGAGTTTGCAATGAAGGCCCTTAGAGTGCTGTTGATCTTTTTTTTTTTTTTTTTTCTGATCATTCTTGTCAGTGTGGACATCATGCATGTATGATGTACTGTATGTACGATGCACACCGAAATTAGTCTCTGCTTTTAACCCATCAACTAGTTTCACTAGTGAGCAGTGGGGCTGCTAGCGGGGAGCAATTGGGAGTTAAGGGCCCCCAGTGATTTACCATTGTGGGAAGCCTTGGGCTAGAACCTGGGTCCTCAATGCCCAAGCACACCACTGTAACCACTAGGCCACCACTCCCTCCTGCCTCTTGTACATCTCCAAGCACTCAGTGATCCATGTGTGTGGCATTGAGTCGTAGGCTTTCTTGTAATCAATCCAGGCAGTGCACAGGTTGGTATTTTGGGACTTGCAGTCTTGGGCGACTGTTCTGTCAACCAGGAGTTGGTGTTTGGCTCCTCTGGTATCTCTGCCTATGCCCTTCCGTGCTTTGCTCATGTATTGCTCCATGTGCCTGCTTATCTTAGTCGCAATGATGCCTGACAGGAGCTTCCATGTTGTGGAGAGGCAGGTTATTGGTTGGTAGTTAGATGGGGCTGCACCCTTTGTGGGATCCTTCAGGATCAGGATCGTTCGCCCTTTGGTTAGCCATTCTGGGTGAGTCCCATCTCTTAGCAGCTGGATCATTTGTGCTGCCAGGCGCTCATGGAGTGCAAACAAACAGAGCCAAAACTAATATTAATGTGGGACATACCAAGCAATCCCTGACTGTTTCTGTTGTGTCACTATATATATATATATATATATATATATATATATATATATATATATATAGTGACACCGCAGTTATATCATTAACAGTAAAATGTAACTGCAGAGTTGAAGAAGTGGTTGAACTTTCTTCACGTACGTATATACATGTCTATGTATTTGTAGGCATATTTCTATGTGTCTATGGGTATATATATGGATATATATATATATTTTTTCCTTCCTTTTCATTGTCAGTGTGGACATCGTGCACATGCTGTATGCACGATGCACACCAAAATTAGTCTCTGCTTTTAACCCATCAACTAGTTTCACTAGTGAGCAGTGGGGCTACTAGCAGGGCAGCGCCCCGGGGAGCAATTGGGAATTAAGGGCCTTGCTCAGGGGCCCCCAGTGATTTACCATTGTGGGCAGCCCTGGGCTTGAACCTGGGTCCTCCACGCCGAAGCCCACCACTGTAACCACTAGGCCACCACTCAAAAAAGAAGTGCACCATTCCCAGCGGCACTGCAGTACCGGGTAGATGCGTGGAGTGATCGGAGCGAGCTCCTTTTTCACTTCCTGCTGCCAAAAACCTGCTTAATACATCATCCTCAAATAGAGGACATATCAGATATTAAACTGATAAGAACAGATACTACACTTGATCTTAGCCAAAAGGCCGAGAAGCGATATATATGTGGGTATATGTGTTTATGTATGTGTATGTGTATGTATCTAAGTATGTATATATATATATAACTTTTTATATACTGCCTCTACACCCCCAAACACCCAGGCATGCAATTGTAAATAGAATGGTGCTCCCCCTTTTCTCTGTTCTCTTTTTGCCTATAAAACCTTTTTGTCCTGTGGTCACCTTTACTCTTTAAACAAGAACATTATAAACTTTTTTTTTTAACACACATTTAACACAACACTAGACTGCACCATCACTGTCTTGTCTCTCTTTCTCTATCTTTCTATTTCTAGTCTGTTCACACTCCACACTCTGTGATTTTAGCCCTCCTTGGCAGAATTTTTTTTTTGGTTTGTTTGTCTTTCTACTTTCTTTTCTTTTTTTTTCTTTCTCTTACTCAGGGATCAATAAAAAATAATTAGACTCTCATGAGGGCTGGTGAAGGGAACACACTTGCACACACCTATGCACATGTAAAAAAAAAATAAAAACAATAAACGCTTGATTACAGATTAAAATGCATATATATAACTTTCAGGTTCTACCAACTTGGTATCAACCATTAATATATGTGCAAACAAGGGCTAAAAATTTTTTATGGACAGGCTTTCTAGGCATAGCCAGGGGCAGTCCAGTTTGGGAACTACAAAATTCCATCTCTGCTTTGACCGGAAAAGGGTGACTTGCCCTCTCTAAGTAGGTGGAGAGGTCCTGCCTCGAGTGGTGGAGTTTATGTACCTTGTGGTCTTTGTCACGAGTGAGGGAAAGATGGAGAGTGAGATCGACAGACGGATTTGTGCAGCGTCTGAAGTCATGCGGTTGATGTACCGATTCGTCGTAGTGAAGAAAGAGCTGAGTCGCAAGGCAAAGCTCTCAATTTACCGGTCAGTCTATGCTCCTAGCCTCACCTATAGCCATTAACTTTGGGTAATAACCAAAAGGACAAGGTTGCGGATACAAGCGGACGCAATGAGTTTCCTCCGCAGTGTGACTGGGCTTACCCTTAGAGATAAGGAGAGAAGCTCAGTCATTTGGGAAGAGCTTGGAGTAAAACTGCTGCTCCTTCGCATCCAGAGGAGTCAGCTGAGGTGGCTGGTGGGCATCTGTGTAGGGATGCCCCCTGGAAGCCTCCAAAGAGAGGTGTTCCAGACATGTCCCACCAAAAGGAGACCCCAGGGAAGACCCAGGATATGCTGGAGAGACTATTGGCTGGCCTGGGAACGCCTGGAACAAGTGTCTAGGGTGAGGGAGGTCTGGACATCCCTGATTAGACTTCTGCCCATGCAACCCGGTCCCAGATAAGCAGCTGAAGATGGATGGATATCTGTTGTCCTTAAATATTGATTATATCTTGTACATTATGTACATTTTTGTAATGTTTTGGCTTTTAATTTACGTTATTTGTATATTTTTTTTTACTGACCCTTGAGGAACAAAGTCTGGCAGAAACAAGTTCCTTGTTTGTTCAGAAAATCTTAATAATAATCCTGACTCATTTGATTTTACATGTAAATTATCACAATAAGAGTCTTTGTGACTATATTTCTGCCTCATGTGTGATGTAGAACTGTCTTTGTATTGTATACACCCTGAATTGTACTGTATATAACCTTTGTTAAGTAGAATTTGAAAATAAAACTTTCTGGTCATGTGCCGTTGGCTTTGGACTACTGTGAAACTGTATTCATGCATTCCTTTTGGAAGCTGGTTATGGTATGGAAAATACACAAGCTATGAAAGGTCATATGAGCTGATTGCCTGATTGACTAGCTGTGTGCCTAAACTGAACCATGTTTGAATCGGGCCTAAATTCAAGTCACCACGTATGAGCCACTGTTCGGCCCGTTGTGACTAATTTGCTCAATTCTTGGCTCAAACTGGTTAGAATCAATGCACCAAACTCTTGAGCAAGTCTGGCAGCCAACTATACCGATTCCGCCAGCCGTCAGAGACCCGATCCTTCTACCTGCACTGTGTTCTGGAGGTCAGTGCTGCCTCTGGCTTAGAGCTGCAACTGGAAAACACAGAGGGAATCCACATAAGGAAAAAACAGCAAAATATTTATCTCTACTATGGAGATTTCTTGTAATGTTTATCTTTGTTGAGGAAGTGGTGACAGGTTTAAGGAACAGAAATTAACCATACTGCAATGAGTGCCCAAATTATACACAATTACACACAAGATTTGAATAAAAATGTTTAATTATGGTTTTTTATGACAAAAATCGCACTTCCTGTGCAAGCTAAGCTCTTTTCATGAAACCACAAGGACAGTATGCTATCATTTTACAGAAGCTGTTGTGGTGGAAATTTACTGGAATCCAAATGAGAGAGCAAACAGTTTCAAGTTTAACACAAAGGTTTATTTGAAAAGTACACGTTGATCAGACGTGCAGAGAAATCTCAGTTGAGAGTTCTGCTGTAGAGAAGAAGAGACAAGTTTTTATATGATCTGAACCACAAAACGTCACATGAGTTACAGCTAAATGGCTCCCTAAATGGCAGAGCAGGAAATACTTCTGCAAGACCCCCTCACTGCTTATCAGACTTAAGGAGGGGGAACGTAGATACCTTATCAAGGTATTAAATCTAAGAGCATGGGAAACAGAAACGCCTGGTATCTCTGTGATAAAATTAACGGACTTCACAGTCAAAACACAAAGAACAGGTTTGTACTTAAAGCATACTCACTTAGGGTAGATTAAATTCAGACAATGTTTAAACTGCTTAGTAGAATAAGTGATTCAAACTAGTACTGTGAGAATACAATATTTCTCTCACAGCTGTGGCCTTTAGATTTTATATGTGATTGATTTAAAATACAAGCTCACATATATTTGACTCATTGTAACTTGATTCATTGATTAACTTGCCATGAAACAGGCCTAAACCCTGTCCGAGAGTTGCTATAAAGACGTTCACATGCCCAGCAGTTAGTATTTCCTCTTCAGCACAAACCAATAACCTTTTATGGATTTAACCACCGATTCCAGTAAAGGTTTTCTAAAATTAGCTGACTGTAATATGGCAATTTTGAAATGAACCCACTATGACATGTACCGGCCTTTATCTGCTCCAAGAGAACACCATTTGGGCACTGGTTTTCTTCACATTATTGCCAATAATATGACATTACTCAAATGAGAAATATCCAATATTTCCCTCCCTGTTTCCCTCCCTAATGTCCATCATCATGCTGTCATTTCAGTGTTTTTAATGTAATTTTATTGTCTTTGGCTCTTAAACCCAACTTCTTTCTTTTTAATTTGCATTTTGTGTTTAAAATGTATTTATTGTGTAGGATCGAGGGTTTGAGAGTAACGTAATTTCAATTCTCTGTATGTATCTTACATGCAGTAGAATTGGGAATACACTTGACTTTGACTTTGATATAGGCATATTATTCACAAAAATATTTAAGCCTTTTTGTTGAAATGTTAACACACACTATAGCTTAAATGGGTCAACCTCAAAGAAATTGATATGCATTGCTAAATAACTACATTCGATTTTTATAACATTTTATCAGTATTATGCAAATAAAACTTTGGTTGATCATATTCATCATATTGGCTTTTAATCAGCCAAACTTTGCCTTTCACAGTAGCAGAGTGTAGCCAAAACTCTATGACAAGATATTGACATTGTTTTAAGATCACTTTCTTTTAACCTTAGTCATTTGATCTCATTAATTTAATTAGGAATGAGGAATTTAAGGATCTTTTTTATCTCAAGTACCATTTAATTTTTAAAATGTAATCTGTCATTTTTCATTGCATTTTTTTAATTTTTGCTTATTCTGTTGACTGCAGGATCTCTCACATATTTTTGGTATTTAAAAGGTTTTAGAAGTATTTGTGAAATGTACTTGCAGGTATCAGATTTATTTTATTATTATAGGTAACCATTTGAAATCAACACAGCAGGAAAGTTTCCAAAGAGGAAATATTTGAAAAGGGGAATTAGGAAACTCTTGGCCCAACCCCATAATTTCAGAAAGTCTACAGCTTGATATCTAAAGCCGTGTCATGAGTCATCAGTGATCGGGAGTACGTCAGCTAATTGTGTGTTTGTTGTGACAGGACATATTACAGAAGTGAGGAGACAAGCGTTTGGGTCTTTGTCAGTCCAGTCTTCATTTCCACTGCTCAGGTCAAACCTGAGTTATGTAACCTACTTGACTGCATGTGTGGTATTTTAATAGGTGGACAAACTGCATAAAGATGTAAAGAAGATGCAAACATCAGACACAATCAATATGAAGACTGTAAAAGAGAAATTGCGCTACCTGAAGAACAATGTGGAATCCTGCAAGTCAATCCCCACCGACTACAGAAGTAAGTGTGTGGTGGAGGTGGTGGAGGTAGGTGGGGGGGTACGCGCCTTCAAAAACCATGATGCACCCAGAAAAATTAAAGTAGGCAACAGGAGTAATCCGATTGAGGTGTATGTAAGATATGGGTGAATTTAGTCCTCTGTGGTGTCCGTTCTGAGTAGCTGCTTCCTGAATCAAACTTGTACCCTTTCAGGGATCCCTCTTGTTTCTATTTCCAGGCCAGCACAGGCACTGCCACAGAGGCTTGATCGCCAACATCAGTGACCCCATCACCACTAAGATCAGTCCTCATGGAAAGGACTACGTCTCTGGTTCGTGGGGCAAACAGGCAAAAGCAAACAGTGATGTGGATGTGGAGGCAGACGAGACAGGACTGTGGGCGATCTATGCAACAGTCGGTAACCATGGTAATCTCGTGGTGAGCAGGCTAGTCTGGGACGAAGCAGCTGAGAGTCTCAATGTGACACAGACGTGGGAGACGAGACTGTTCAAGAAGGCGGTGAGCAACGCTTTTATGGTGTGTGGTGTGATGTATGCCACTCGTTACATAGACAAGTACCGCGAGGAGGTCTTCTACGCCTTTGACACAGCCACGGGGAAAGAGAACAACTTGCTCGCTCTGCCGCTGGAGAAGGTCGCCAAAGGAGTAGCCAGTCTGAGCTACAACCCGACCAACAGGAAGATCTAAATGTACAATGATGGGTATCTTCTGGCCTATCAGGCCCACTTCTAAGCTGTTGTAACCAACGGCTTATTGCCAGTTATGTTGTATTATTGTTTGGTTCTGTCGTGGAAAAAAATAGTCGGTGGAAGGAAGAGCAAAAGTCTACTGTCTTCGTACACTTGTTTATTTGAAAACAACCGGAAATAACGAGCGGAGGGATCTGCAGAATTCCTCCCGCTAAATGAAAATTTGCGGGAGGAGAATTCAAATCAGGGGTGGAGTCAGGGGAGTTGAGAAGTGAAAGGGGAATAGGACCTAGAGGAGAAGCTTTCAAACCACAAAATTTTAGACATGTCAGTTGATGGGAACAGGTGGTTTTGAAAGCAGTGTGGAAGAAGAAAAAGAACATCAATGGATTTGGGGTGGGGGTCCAATCGGTAGTTAAGTTGCAGGATCAAACTTCACTTGAAGCCACAATTGCAGTGCATTTTCAGCACGTGATCATGTTGATGTTGACATGGCGTCTTGTTTTTGTTATTGACGGATTAAACACTGTTGTGTGCGTGACATGTTAAAAAAAAAAAAAAAAAAAAAAAAAAAAAAAAAAAAGTTGCAGGATCGAGTCCAGGGTCCCAAATCCTTCCATTGGTCAGTTTTAGACTTAGCTAGGGAGATGTGAGGGTCACTGTCAGGTACCCTAAAAAATTGTAGGGGGGTGAGGGAGACAGAAAGAGTGCTGCGCGTTGCAGACCAGTAAAGGCTGCATGTTTGCAAAACATCAGTTAGATCCGAGAAGAGCTGTTGTTCAAACTCGGAGTCAGGTTCTGATGTTATCCAAATGGTACAAAGAACATTTTGTGGTCTCATGAAAACAACAGTTTGTGGAACTCTAGCTTTTGCCATGGTAATTAGGGGCTGGGATTCGTCTACAGAAATCCACCATTGATATACAAGGGTGGGAGGAGAAGTCATGATCTCCTTGGTCATTGTATAGGAACAGGTGGTAGGAGAAATTACCTTCATGCCTTCAGGGGAGGACCGCAGCCCGAGGCCTAAAGATAGCATGAGGTCACGGCCCAGAAGCACTGTGATAACAGGAAAGAGTGTTTTAATGGGGGGAGATTATCAACAGAGCAAGATAGAGGGACTGTAAAGTGTTCTTTTATTTCTGTGCCACTAGCACCCAAAGAGTAAAGAAATTTACCACTAAGTTTAGTACCAGGCAAATCAGCTGACTTAACCACTGAAAAAGTTGCACCAGAGTCCACAATAAAAACAATATTTTTACCAGCAACTGTCATTTTAAACAGAGGAAGATTTAAAATGCTTTCTTCAGTTGGGCAATGAAATAATGTGTGTGTGTATGTGTATGTGTGTGTGTGTGAGATCGCGATCTTATCTGGTTGTTGGGGGGGTTCCTCCTCCGACGTGCCCACCGGATCTACACCCCGCTTCGCCTTTCAGTCCGAATAATGGGTTTTAGATTGCTCTCTTCTTTGACCTCTATAGTTGTCTCTGTTTCTGCGCTTGTGTAGTTTTAATGAGCAGGTGTTGGCTCAGTCTCCCCTTTTTTTTTTTTTTTTTTTTTTTTTTACAGTAGCAGAAGGTGTCACTTGAGAGGTTGGGTGGGTTTTGGGGGCTGATCGGTGCAGGAGAAAGAAATCCGGCAGGAGAGTCAGTGGCTGCTGTAGGAGCGTGGAGCAGATGCAACTGGACCCGGTGGACTATGTCATCTTTCTCCTTTTTGTCGGTCGTTTCCTGGTCTTTAAGTCTTTTTTGCTGATGGTCAGCGTGTCTCAGGATGTCATCTAGACGCACAGAAGCTTTCTGCCACCCGATGCAGGAGTCTTTTGTCATGGCACTGAAGCTCTGTTTGAGGTGACTCTCATAGGGGGTCATAATGGGGCCGAGGTAGGGATCAGGCTTAGTCATTCCACTGTAATCATCGTGGATCGACTGGAGACGGAGGAGGTAGTTGTCCACCTCCTCTCCCTCTTTTTGGGTGCACACTGTGATTTTTGACAGGTCACATGCGATTGGGAAGCTATCTCGGAGAGCTTGGAGGAAGTTAGTGACCCAGTTTCTGTAGTCAATGTCGTCTGCGATGTCACCGTCACGTAGGTTGGCTGTGGGCCAGTTTGGAGTTGCAGGTTGACGATGATGGAGGAATTGTGGCTTCAGCAGGTCAAACTGAGCTGGGGTGAGAAGGTTGAGGAGAACTCTGGACATTTCAGAGGATGTGGGGACATAGTCTCTGATAAAGTCTTTAAATGCATTTGCAAGGGCTTGTCCGCCCTTTTCTGGCTTTGGTAGGTGTTTAGAGGCCACGATGATGTCATCCACAGTCCAGGGACGGTAGACGTAGGCGGGTAGTCCTTGTGGTCCGGCAACCTGAACCATGGGGGCAGTGAACACCTTATTTGTGGCTGAGCGTAGGTGCATTGGTGAGGGGGGGGAGGATTTAGAGTTTTTGAAAAGAATTTCAGAGTTATTTGGTTGGATATCGGGGATCATGGATGATGAGTGTTCAGTAGATGATGGCAGAGAGAAGGTGGGAGGTCTCAGCAACGTGTGGGTCTGGTCTGCAGTAGGAGTAGATGAGGAGGAGCCGCCTGCCGACGAATCAGGGGCTAAGCCACGTCTGGCCGCTCCCGATTGGTCTGCTGGTGTAGAGGGTGGTGGTTGGTCAGGCGGAGGGGTGGAGTCCAGTGAGGCGTCGACCAAGGATCCCCACAGGCCCTGCATAGAGGGATAGAAAACTACAACACAGTGTTATCATACTTTGCATCAGTTTCGTTAAGTTCTTTCTTTTTTCCCTTTTTTTTTTTTTTTTTTGCATGCTTCTTGGCGTTCACGTTTATCACACTCAGTTTCTCACAATTTCAAGCATTCATCCATTCTTATCATTTGTTGGACATCGTCTGATCATTACTCCAATCGTATTTGTCTTTCATAAATATAATTAAATTCGAATCTGTTTTGTTCTTGTTTTTTTTTTTTTGTTAATTTGGCTAATTTTCTGGTTGCTGTGCCTTATTAACATGTAACCCATGTTTCCTAACCTGATCTCGTGACGTCTTACTCACAGGACTGAATGCATTAAGCTCACGGGACTGAGAGTTCGATCTTGTCTTAGCTAAAGGCTCACAATATACTATTATGTGCGCGTTTACAACCTGATCTTGCAGAACTCACGGGACTTTGAAAAATTGGTCTCGCCTCAGCGCCGACTCACAACTCTGGGTGCCGCTAGAATAAGTCGGTTTTGGCCTCCTGGAAGTTATGGTACGTTATGTCCCGAGTATCCAGGATATGAGAGAAAAGAAAACAAAAAAAAATAAAAAAAATCTCTTCTCTTCGACACCAAAACTTTGTTATCTAAACATACAGAGTTTGATTGGATCTAAATCAATGTTTGAGCTGGTTTTTGTTCACCAGTTCACTGATTCAATCCGATCTCATTCTGATGCGCGCAAATACCCGATCTTGCTTAAGCATTATTATCGCATCTTTCAACGATCTCTTTTCAGAACATCAACCAGAAAATTAATGAAGACAGTTGACTGTAGAATTATACAAAATCTTCGTTCTTATTTCACTTAGGTTTTAGAATTTGGCATAAATTTGTCTTATCCTATGGGCTCCAATCTGAGCCTTTTAATCTTTTGGATAGAATTGGGAAAAAAAAAATACTTCTCACCGTTTACTTTTCCCAGAGCGAGTTCGGAGATGCCGTCACGGTCGACTGAGATCTCAGGTAGAAGTCCTCTCTCTCAGAAGTGCTAAGCGAGGTAGTGAGGATGAATCTCTGCAGATTCAGGTGGCCAACCCGTCATCCGGATCTCAGCGGCCTGCTTGGCATCCCACTTCTGACACCAAATTGTCGTGGAAAAAATAGTCGGTGGAAGGAAGAGCAAAAGTCTACTGTCTTCGTAAACTCGTTTATTTGACAACAACCGGAAATAACGAGCGGAGGGATCTGCAGAATTCCTCCCGCTAAATGAAGGGAGGCGTCTTTTATACAGAAAGCATGAATTTCCGGACAAAGACATATACATTAAAAAGGCGCTTGCGCTTTACAGTGAGGGCGCGCTCATTTCATGACAAAGGGGTTTGGCTGGAAGGCGGGTGCGCGTGCTCATTTCATGACAAAGGGGTTTTCGTTGAGTGGCGGGTGCGCACTCATTTCATGACAAAGGGGTTTTGGTTCATGTCCGAGGCGCGCACATTCCATGACAAAGGAGCTTTGCTCCGCGTCCGAAGCGCACACATTCCATAACAAAGGAGCATATGTTCCACGTCTGGGCATACCTGTTTCCGTGACAAAGAGATATGCATTTTACAATAGATGTGTCTTCTGACCGGCAGTTCTTGTGGCGACGTTCTTTTGTTCACGTCGCCAATAGTACAGAGAAGGTGTCGTTTATCAGGCTGGAGTCAGGATGTGAAGTGGTGTGTGGGGAAGGGGGGGGGGATCTGCTTCCTCATGTAGAGGGAGTTGGTCAAAGGTAGAACTGCATCCAAAGAATTACAAAGAAAGTAAGGAGTGTAATATAAAATTTCCACCACACTTCACTCAAAGTGTAAATCATGTACGCACTGATAAATGTTTTTTTTTCTGATAGAGTTAAACTTTAACACACTCTTTATTATATCTCATCTTTATTTTATGCACTGTATACTGATTGTCTTATAATATGATTGTACACGTCAGAATATATCTTGTACTTGTTGCTTATCTTCACGTGATTTGTGACCTCCTTAGTTTCAAGAAAAAGAAAATAGGACAGCAGAGATGCGAGTGCAGACAGAGACGAGAGCGGCAGAAATGTGGCTGAGTTCTCTGTCCGTCCTCCCTGCAGATAACTGAAACCTTATTGACTTTGTCTTTCTCGTTTATTGTGTGTTTAATAAATGTTTAGTTCATTTAAACCTGCCATTTTTTCACATAAGAACATTAGCCAAAAATAAATATAATTAAAAACCATGAATAAAAATAATAAATGAGCAATTGTTGAAAATATTGACAACATATTATATATATATATAATATATTATATATTATATTATATATTATATATATTATATATATTATATATATTATATATTATATTATGTCTACTTACAAATCTAATACAAATTTTGCTCACATCCTATAAGACACATTGGATGTGATGTAAAATTATTAAAGAAAAACAATCAATGATTAATAATAATCAAATGGTTAATCAATCAATGCGAATTTTTGACTTAGGCTTTGATTACTAGATATTTGTCATAATTTCCATGGAAGTGGACGCTGACTTCTAGTTTGTAAATTTGATAAGTCCCCCTGTCCCAAGTATTCATTCCCATCTGTGGTTCCTCCTGTGTCTCTAGTAATCCGTGTTTGTTCAAATTCCAAGGAGAGATTTTTAAGGCTTTTACTTCAACAACATCCATCCATCCATTATCTATACCCGCTTTATCCGTTTCCGGGTCACGGGGTTCTGTCGGAGCCTATCCCGACGTATAGTAGGCGAAAGGCAGGGGTACACCCTGGACAGGACGCCAGTCTATCCAGGGCCACATACAAGACAAACAACCAATCACACTCACATTCACACCTAGGGAGAATTTAGAAGTATCAATCAACCTACCCTGCAATCAACCTACCCTGCATGTTTTTGGACTGTGGGAGGAAGCCGGAGTACCCTGAGGGAACCCACGCAACCACGGGGAGAACATGCAAACTCCACACAGAAAGACCCACCGGGCCGGGAATCGAGCCAGAAACCTTCTTGCTGTGACGCAACAGTGCTAACCACTAAGCCACCGTGCTGCCCACTTCAACAACATATTGCCATTAAAAAGGTTGTGATACCAGACGGCTGCCTTTTTCTTTTGTGTGCTTCCACCAAGTGGCCAGTAGATGGTGCCAACGCAGCTGGATTTGACTGCACTCATTTAAGGAAGTCCAAAGGTATTTATAAAAAGTGATTCGTCCCTCGAGGAAGTTTGAACTGCTTTATGACATACACAGTGCAGAGATAACATAAGTAAAAGGGGATGTGTGGACTCACAAAATGGTAAACTCAAGTTTGTAGCAGATACCTTTCCAGTGCAGTGGGACCATCTACTGGCCACTAGGTGGAAGCACACAAAAGAAAAAGGCACAGCAAGAAGGTTTCTGGTTCGATTCCTGGCCCGGTGGGTCTTTCTGTGTGGAGTTTGCATGTTCTCCCCGTGGTTGCATGGGTTCCCTCCGGGTACTCCGGCTTTTTAAATTGGTTTATTTTTGGACATGGCTTTACCTCTATATTTAGTCTGTTCCAACTGCACTCCACGGAAGGAAAAACCAACAAACAAACAAACAAAAAACATAGATGATGTTTAAGAAAATTTTAAAATTTTAATTCACCCTCCATCATCTAATGTAACAACAACAAAACAAAACAGTTTCTGAATGTTGCTTTCGGAGTATGTTGTTATTTCAATACATTCATTGTACTGTTAATAAAAATAAACCTAATCAAATAATTTAAAAAAATCTTGATATTAAAAGCACTGAATTTGTTTGATCTCTGTACCAGTACCATGAATTATACTGTATAACACATAATGTACATTTATATTTCACCCCAAACCTCTGCAGAGCGACTTAAGTATGATAATAACCAATAAAAAATAGAGACTTTAAGGGATTTGTGGTACAAAAGTACTTGTTAATTACTCACAGCAGTTATTAACAATGTACCAAAGTCATCTCAAAGCACTTCACAAAGACGAAAAGTCCAAAACAGTCCCATTCAGTTCAGTTCAATTATACTCCAATTTAAAGTAACTTGGTTATTTCCATTTATTTATTTCAGCAGAGTCCTGATTCCAAATTCACACAATTCATTTCACTCTGAGTATAATTTTAACCTAAGTCCCACATTGAGAAGTGTGATGGAAATGTGATATTCTCCTATTTTTTTCCCTCATGAGTTCTTGTGAGTAAAGTTCAGACCAGTATCCCGTCTATGCTGTTGGGTTCAGCAGTCTTACACAGCTGTAAGGATTCTTATTTGGTTTAAAATCAAGCTGGTAAAGCTGCTGCACAAGTGACTTTGTGTCATTTCTTCATCGAACCTTCAGATGTATGTTTTGGCCATTACCATGCAATGATAATCAAATTCCCTGAAGTACAACCATTTTTCATGTCTTCATTCCTGTAGAAGGCAGCATGGTGGTTTAGTGGTTAGCAGTGTTCCCTCACAGTCCGATGGCTCCTGGTTCAACTCCTGGGTCCAACAGGTGTAATTCCATGTGGACTTTGCATGTTCTCCCTGGGCTTGTGTGGTACTTTTGTTTCACAGGTGTTTTTCCTCCCACAGTCCAAAAACATGTATGTTTGGTTGAAGTTGGTTGATTGAAGATTCTCAGTTGCTTGTAGGTGTGAGAATGTCCACATATTTGTCTATATATGTGACCCTGCAATGGACTAGTCAGCGTGTACCCCTGCTTTTTTACCTGTAATGACCTGTAATGAGGCTCCAGCAGACCCCCATGACCCTGTATGGCAGAGGTCTTCAATTGTGGCCCTCGAGGTCTGCTGTCCTGTATGTTTTAGATGCTTCTCAGCACTAAAACACCTGATTCAAATTAACAGTCACATTCAGCATGTCATGAAGGTATTAATGACACATTGTTCCTCCTGAATCCGAGGTTCGACTATCGGCCGAGATCTCCTTTCCAGTACCCTGGAGTAGAATTTCCCAGGGAGGCTTAGATGTGTGATCCCTCTATAGTTGGAACACAGTCTCCGGTCCCCCTTTTTAAACAGAGGGAACATCAACCCAGTTTGCCACTCCAGTGGTACTGTCCTCGTCCTCCATGCAACGTTGTAGATGTGTGTCAACCAAGACAGCCCCACAACATCCAGACACTTGAGGTACTCAGGGCGAATCTCATCCACCCCTGGTGCCTTGCCACCAAGGAGTTTACGGACTACCTCAGTGACTACAGCTTGGGTGATGGAAGAGTCCACCATACAGTCCCCAGCCTCTGCTTCTTCAGCGGAAGGCATGTTGGTGGGATTGAGGATATCCTCAAAATATTCCTTCCACCGTCCAACAATATCCCCAGTTGTGGTCAGCAGCCCTCCACCCACACCATAAATGGTGTTGGCAGGGTACTGCTTCCCCCTTCTAAGGCGCCGGACGGTTTGCCAGAATCTCTTCGATGCCGACCGATAGTCCTCCATGGCCTCACCAAACTTCTCCCAGACTCAAGTTTTTGCTTCCCGGACCGCCCGAGCAGCGGCTTGCTTGGCCTCCCGGTACCCGTCAGCTGTGTCACGAGTCCCACGGGCCAACAAGGCCCGATAGGACTCCTTCTTCAACCTGACAGTATCCCTTACTTCCGGTGTCCACCACCGGGTTCGGGGATTACCACCACAACAGGCACCTGAGACCCTGCGTCCACAACTTTGAGCTGCCGCGGTAACAACGGAGGCAGAGAACATGGTCCACTCTTGACTCAATGTCCCCAGCCTCCCTCGGAATCCGGGAAAAGCTCTCCCGGAGGTGTGAGTTGAATACCTCCCTGACCGAGGGCTCGGCCAGACATTCCCAACAGACCCTCACAATACGTTTGGGCCTGCCCGGTCTGTCCCGCTTCCTCCTCTGCCTCTTCACCCGAGTGTCCAAGTCATGCGGCCGCAGGTCAGATGAGATGACAACGAAGTCGATCATTGACCTCTGGCCTAGGGTGTCCTGGTGCCACGTGCACTGATGGACACCCTTATGCTCAAACATGGCGTTCGTTATGGACAGACTGTGACTAGAACAGAAGTTCAGTAAAAGAACACCACTCGGGTTCAGATCAGGGAGGCCGTTCCTCCCAATCACCCCTCTCCAGGTTTTACTGTCATTGCCCACGTGGGCATTGAAGTCCCCCAATAGAACAATGGAGTCCCCATTTGCACTATCACTATTGCAATGCTGCACTATCAAGTACCCCTTCCACAGACTCCAAAAAGGCCAGGTACTCTGTATTGCCGTTCGGCCCATAGACACAAACAACAGAAAATGACCTTTCCCCGACCCGAAGGCTCAAGGAAGAGACCCTCTCATTGACTGGGGTAAACTCCAACACATTGCGGCTAAGCTGGGGGGCTATAAGCAGGCCTACACCAGCCCGTCGCCGCTCACCGTGGGCAACTCCAGAATAGTGGAGTGTCCAGCCCCTCTGAAGGAGCTGGGTTCCAGAGCCCAGCCTGTGTGTAGAGGTGAGCCCAACTATCTCTAGTCTGTATCTCTCAACCTCCTGCACAAGCTCCGGCTCCTTCCCCCCAAGCGAGGTGACATTCCATGTCCCCATTGCTAGGGTTTTGGTCCAGGGATTGAGCCGCAGAGGAACCTCGCTGCGACTGCTGCCCAAACCACATTGCACCGACCACTAATGATTCTTCATGTGGGTGGTGAGCCTACTGGAAGGCGGGCCCACGTCGCCATTTCGGGCTGAGCCCGGCCGAGTCCCATGGGCAAAGACCCGCCACCAGGCGCCCGCCTTCGAACCCCAACCCCAGTCCTGGCTCCAGGGTGGCGGTTCAAGGAGGGGGCTGTGTGCCTAAACTGAACCATGTTTGAATCGGGCCTCAATTCAAGTCACCACGTATGGGCCACTGTTCGGCCCGTTGTGACTAATTTGCTCAATTCTTGGCTCAAACTGGTTAGAATCAACGCACCAAACTCTTGAGCAAGTCTGGCAGCCAACTAAACTGATTCCGCCAGCCGTCAGAGACACAATACTTCTACCTGCACTGTGTTCTGGAGGTCAATGCTGCCTCTGGCTTAGAGCTGCAACTGGAAAACAAAGAGGGAATCCACATAAGGACAAAAACAACAACATATGTGTCTCTATTTTGGAGATTTCTTGTAAGATTTATTTTTTGTTGAGGAAGTGGTGACAGGTTTAAGGAACAGAAATTAACCATACTGCAATGAGTGTCCAAATTATACACAATTACACACAAGATTTAAACAAAAAGGTTTTACTATGGTTTTTTTTTATGACCAAAATCGCACTTCCTGTGCAAGCTAAGCTCTTTTCATGAAACCACAAGGACAGTATGCTATCATTTTACAGAAGCTGTGGCCTTTAGATTTTATATGTGATTGATTTAAAATACAAGCTCACATATATTTGACTCATTGTAACTTGATTCATTGATTAACTTGCCATGAAACAGGCCTAAACCCTGTCCGAGAGTTGCTATACAGACATTCACATGCCCAGCAGTTGGTATTTCCTCGTCAGCACAAACCAATAACCTTTTATGGAATTAGCCATCGATTCCAGTAAAGATTTTCTAAAATTAGCTGACTGTAATATGGCAATTTTGAAATGAACCCACTATGACATGTACCGGCCTTTATCTGCTCCAAGAGAACACCATTTGGTCACTGGTTTTCTTCACATTATTGCCAATAATATGACATTACTCAAATGAGAAATATCCAATATTTCCTTTATCTTAACTGGTATGAGGTTGAAAAGTTGGATGACGATTGGATGACAGTTGGATGGCAGAACAGTGGATAAAAATAGGTGAGAAGATCATTGGTGTCTCTCTCCCTTCACTTCATGACATTTACAGACACGTCTGACTCGCAAAGCCCTCAGCATTGTGAGAGACCCCACCCACCCGTCACACAGCCTCTTCAGCCTGCTGCCATCAGGGAGGAGGCTGCGGAACCTCCGGGCCAGAACCAGCAGACTGAGGGACAGTTTCATCCACCAGGCCATCAGGAAGCTGAACAGTCTCCCTGCTCTTCCACCGTCTCCCCCCCCCCCCTCTCACTCTGAACTCAGTTTCTGCACCAGGCACTTTTGGCAGAACTGGACCTTTTCATTCCGCTTCAATTCTTTTCATTACTAAAGCACTAACTCTTCTCTTCTTTTTTGCTGCTGTCCTTGCATTTATCTTTCACAGAGCAGGAATCAACCTACTGTAGTAATTGCTATTTGTTTCAATTTGGCTGTGAAATTTGATCAACTTTGGTGTGATATGTGTTTTCTGTCCTCTGGTAAATTTCTATTTTCTCTCTCTCTTTCTAGACACTGCTGATACTTTCTACAGTGTAAGGTTTAGTTAGTTTACCGTACTTGGGTTTTAGTCCTTCTTTAGGTTGCTAAGCTCCTGCACTCCCCGTCATGGACTCTCAGATTAGTAGACCAGCAGCTTTTGGACGTACCAAAGACACAACAGAGGTTTAGGAGGAACAGGGCATCTGTTGTTTATGTAAGCAGAAATCCTCCACCTTAAGGACAGGTCTTAAACATGAGTCCAGAAATCCCGGTGCTCCGTCTACACTTTCTCTGTCAACGATCCAATGAGAAGGAGAAGGGAAAAAGCAAGCATTTTATATTGTCATATAGGCATATTATTCACAAAAATATTTAAGCCTTTTTGTTGAAATATTAACACACACTATAGCTTAAATGGGTCAAAGAAGATATGTATCGCTAAATAACTACATTTGGTGTTTATAACATTTTATCAGTATTATGCAAATAAAACTTTGGTTGATCATATTCATCATATTGGCTTTTAATAAGCCAAACTTTGCCTTTCACAGTAGCAGAGTGTAGCCAAAACTCTATGACAAGATATTGACATTGTTTTAAGATCACTTTCTTTTAACCTTAGTCATTTGATGTCATTAAAATTAGCAATTTAAGGATCTTTTTTTTTATCTCAAGTACCATTTAATTTTTAAAATGTAATCTGTCATTTTTCATTGCATTTTTCAATTTTTGCTTATTCTGTTGACTGCAGGATCTCTCCCCTATTTTTGGTATTTAAGAAGTTTTAAACGCATTTGTGAAATGTACTTGCAGATACCAACCCCATAATTTCAGAAAGTCTACAGCTTGATATCTAAAGCCGTGTCATGAGTCATCAGTGATCGGGAGTATGTCAGCTAATTGTGTGTTTGTTGTGACAGGACATATTACAGAAGTGAGGAGACAAGCGTTTGGGTCTTTGTCAGTCCAGTCTTCATTTCCACTGCTCAGGTCAAACCTGAGTTATGTAACCTACTTGACTGCATGTGTGGTATTTTAATAGGTGGACAAACTGCATAAAGATGTAAAGAAGATGCAAACATCAGACACAATCAATATGAAGACTGTAAAAGAGAAATTGCGCTACCTGAAGAACAATGTGGAATCCTGCAAGTCAATCCCCACCGACTACAGAAGTAAGTGTGTGGTGGAGGTGGTGGAGGTAGGTGGGGGGGTACACGCTTTCAAAAACCATGATGCACCCAGAAAAATTAAAGTAGGCAACAGGAGTAATCCGATTGAGGTGTAAATTGTTATAAATGAAGATATGGGTGAATTTAGTCCTCTGTGGTGTCCGTTCTGAGTAGCTGCTTCCTGAATCAAACTTGTACCCTTTCAGGGATCCCTCTTGTTTCTATTTCCAGGCCAGCACAGGCACTGCCACAGAGGCTTGATCGCCAACATCAGTGACCCCATCACCACTAAGATCAGTCCTCATGGAAAGGACTACGTCTCTGGTTCGTGGGGCAAACAGGCAAAAACAAACAGTGAGAACCAGAGAAACAGCTACTGGGTTCAGCCGCTAGTCAGCAACCAAATCTCGGGCAACACCCTGCGTGTTTATCAAACCTACAAAGACTTCATGGCCTCCACCAACCATAAAGACTTCACTTTTGCTCCATCCTACACTCATGCCAATTCCATCGAAGGTCCCAGTGCCGTCCTGTATGGTGAAGCTCTGTACTATCACTGCTTCGGCGTGGGTGTGGGTTTCAACAACAAGTTCCCATATTGTTATTATGACTGCCGTCCTAACAGTGATGTGGACGTGGAGGCAGACGAGACAGGACTGTGGGCGATCTATGCAACAGTCGGTAACCATGGTAATCTCGTGGTGAGCAGGCTAGTCTGGGACGAAGCAGCTGAGAGTCTCAATGTGACACAGACGTGGGAGACGAGACTGTTCAAGAAGGCGGTGAGCAACGCTTTTATGGTGTGTGGTGTGATGTATGCCACTCGTTACATAGACAAGTACCGCGAGCAGGTCTTCTACGCCTTTGACACAACCACGGGGAAAGAGAACAACTTGCTCGCTCTGCCGCTGGAGAAGGTCGCCAAAGGAGTAGCCAGTCTGAGCTACAACCAGACCAACAGGAAGATCTACATGTACAATGATGGGTATCTTCTGGCCTATCAGGCCCACTTCTGAGCTGTTGTAACCAACGGCTTATTTCCAGTTATGTTGGATAATTGTTTGGTTCACTCAAAGTGTAAATCATTTACGCACTGATAAATGTTTTTTTTTTTCTGATAGAGTTAAACTTTAACACACTCTTTTTTTTTTTTTTTTTTCCCTTGTTTGCACATATATTTATGGTTGATACCATGTTGGTATAACCAGAGTTGTATATATGCATTTTAATCTGGTAACCAAGGGTGTTTTGTGTGTGTGGGTGAGTGTGTGCAAGTGTGCTACCTTCACCAGCCCTCATAGCAGTCAAACTATATTTTTATTGATCCCTGGAGAAATCAAACAAGATAAGAGTAAAGGAAGAGTCGGAGAGAGGGGTGTAAATATTCTGCACAGGAGGGCTAGAGTCACCGGGTGTGGAAAGTGGAGAGAAAGAGAGCAGGAGAGAGAGACAAGACAGTGGTGGTGCAGTTTGGTGTCTGTGTTGTAGTATTTGTCAAGAAGTTTATAATGTGTTGTTTAAGGGGTAAAAGGTGGACACAAGACAATCAAGCGTTATAAGCAAAAAAAAAGAAAATAGAGGAAAAAAGGGGGAGGAGCTTCCTATTTACAATCACATTTCTGATCGTTTGAGCGTTGGGGGGGGTGTGGGAGGCAGTATTGAAGAGTCATATATAATACATACATACATACACATACATATGTGGACATGTATGTTGTTATCTAGTACATATTCTTTATACATTGTAAACAGAGAAACTCAATTTGTACATCAATGCACAATGCACACACACTCACACAGCCGACACCCAGAGGCCACGCCAGGCCAGGGAAAAGGAGCCCGCCAACACATCCCGGCACACCCGGACGACACTACTTCCAACCAGGGGCCCCTCCCAGTAGTCGGCCCCGGTACCAGGCGTCGCAGCCAAGGAGCAGCCCCGGCCCCCCCGAGACCCAGGCACACCCCCGCAGGACAAGACCCAGACAGTAGGAGCGCGGGCCGGATCCCCAGGCACCCAGTGATCTGCAGGGGCTGTCCAGCACATGCTCCCCTGGTAGTCCCTCATGTTACCCCCCCTCTCTCCCCACCTGGCCCATTGATCTCTCAATTTTTTATATATTTTTATTTATTCATTTAATTTTTTTTTCTTTTTTTTTGTGTTACATATATCTATGTACATATATATACACACATACATATATATACATATATACACACTTTTTTTTTTTCCTTTTTTCCTTTAACTTTAACACACTCTTTATTATATCTCATCTTTATTTTATGCGCTGTATACTGATTGTCTTATAAGATGATTGTACACGTCAGAATATATCTTGTACTTGTTGCTTATCTTCATGTGATTTGTGACCTCCTTAGTTTCAATAAAAAGAAAATAGGACAGCAGAGATGGAGTGCAGACAGAGACGAGAGTGGCAGAAATGTGGTTGAGTTCTCTGTCCGTCCTCCCTGCAGATAACTGAAACCTTATTGACTTTGTCTTTCTCGTTTATTGTGTGTTTAATAAATGTTTAGTTCATTTAAACCTGACATTTTTTCACATAAGAACATTAGCCAAAAATAAATATAATTAAAAACCATGAATAAAAATAATATATGAGCAATTGTTGAAAATATTATTATAACATATTATTTATGTGACAATTCTGATATGTCTACTTACAAATCTAATAATGATTTTGCTCACATCCAATAAGACACATTGGATGTGATGTAAAATTATTATAGAAAAACAATCAATGATTAATAATTAATCAAATGGTTAATCAATCAATATGAGTTTTGTACTTAGGCTTTGATTACTAGATATTTGTCATAATTTCCATGGAAGTGGACGCTGACTTCTAGTTTGTAAATTTGATAAGTCCCCCTGTCCCAAGTATTCATTCCCATCTGCGGTTCCTCCCGTGTCTCTAGTAATCCATGTTTGTTCAAATTCCAAGGAGAGATTTTAAGGCTTTACTTCAACAACATATTGCCATCAAAAAGGTTGTGATACCAGACAGCTGCCTTTTCTTTTTTGTGTTTCCACCAAGTGGCCAGTAGATGGTGCCAACGCAGCTGGATTTGACTGCACTCATTTAAGGAAGTCCAAAGGTATTTATAAAAAGGGATTCGTCCCTCGAGGAAGTTTGAACTGCTTTATGACATACACAGAGCAGAGATGACATAAGTAAAAGGGGATGTGTGGACTCACAAAATGGTAAACTCGAGTTTTTAGCAGATGCCTTTCCAGTGCAGTGCCGTCAAAGTTTTTGTTACATCTTTTTAAACGGGTTTATTTTTGGACATGGCTTTACCTCTATATTTAGTCTGTTCCAACTGCACTGCACGGAAGGAAAAACCAACAAACAAACTAACAAAAAACTTGTTTACATTTTAATTCACCCTCCATCATCTATTGTAACAACAACAAAACAAAACAGTTTCTGAATGTTGCTTTCGGAGTACGTTGTTATTTCAATACATTAATTTTACTGTTAATAAAAATAAACCTAATCAAATAATTTAAAAAAATCTTGATTTTAAAAGCACTGATTTTGTTTGATCTCTGTACCAGTACCATGAATCATACTGTATAACACATAATGTACATATATGTTTCACCCCAAACCTCTGCAGAGCGACTTAAGTATGATAATAACCAATGAAAAATAGAGACTTTAAGGGATTTGTGGTACAAAAGTACTTGTTAATTACTCACAGCAGTTATTAACAATGTACCAAAGTCATCTCAAAGCACTTCACAAAGAAGAAAAGTCCAAAACAGTCCCATTCAGTTCAGTTCAATTATACTCCAATTTAAAGTAACTTGGTTATTTCCATTTATTTATTTCAGCAGAGTCCTGATTCCAAATTCACACAATTCATTTCACTCTGAGTATAATTTTAACCTAAGTCCCACATTGAGAAGTGTGATGGAAATGTGATATTCTCCTATTTGTTTCCCTCATGAGTTCTTGTGAGTACTATTCAGACCAGTATCCGGTCTATGCTGTTGGGTTCAGCAGTCTTACACAGCTGTAAGGATTCTTATTTGGTTTAAAATCAAGCTGGTAAAGCTGCTGCACAAGTGACTTTGTGTCATTTCTTCATCGAACCTTCAGATGTATGTTTTGGCCATTACCATGCAATGATAATCAAATTCCCTGAAGTACAACCATTTTTCATGTCTTCATTCCTGTAGAAGGCAGCATGGTGGGTTAGTGGTTAGCAGTGTTCCCTCACAGTCCGATGGCTCCTGGTTCAACTCCTGGGTCCAACAGGTGTAATTCCATGTGGACTTTGCATGTTCTCCCTGGGCTTGTGTGGTACTTTTGTTTCACAGGTGTTTTTCCTCCCACAGTCCAAAAACATGTATGTTTGGTTGAAGTTGGTTGATTGAAGATTCTCAGTTGCTTGTAGGTGTGGGAATGTCCACATGTTTGTCTATATATGTGGCCCTGCAATGGACTAGTCAGCGTGTACCCCTGCTTTTTTACCTGTAATGAGCTGGGATAGGCTCCAGCAGACCCCCATGACCCTGTTTAGCAGAGGTCTTCAATTGTGGCCCTCGAGGTCTGCTGTCCTGTATGTTTTAGATGCTTCTCAGCACTAAAACACCTGATTCAAATTAACAGTCACATTCAGCATGTCATCAAGATATTAATGACACAATCATTTGTATCAGAGTGTGTAAAAGCAGTGAAACACCTAAAACACGCAGGACAGCGGACCTCAAGGACTGTAATTGAGGACCCCTGGTAAAGGATTAAGCGGGTATAGAGGATGGATGGATGATTTTAAGCCTTACTCAGATAGTGACCTAATGGTTAAAATGTATATACAAAGGTATTCAATATTTTTTTCCACATACTTTACTTTACACATATGTTGACATGATGGACAAGTCAAGAAATGTAATATCCTTTCTACCTTTAGTGTATTTTATTCAGTAACAGAATATATATTATTTGTTTAGATTTGTTATTTTTTTGTGGGGTTGTATAGTTAAGAGAAAGAAGATGCTTGAAACAGTACAGTGCAATGACATTGCATTGTTAAAATTAATTAAATGGATTTTGTAAAGTTACAGCCACCATCGGCTACTGTTTTAATACAAACCATTAAATACTAGATGTGGCTGCATTTCATTGAAGGCAGTTTAACTCTGACAAAAAAAAAACAAAACAAACAGCAACGTAGAGAGGAAAGAATTTATTTAATGACCACGTAGAAGAGAATTAGATTGTTGGTGTATAAAATCAGTAAGAATTACACAAATGTTACATTATGTTAATGCGTCTTGCTGATTTTTAAACCCATTGCTTAAATGGATGCACCTAATTATCCAATTACTCAAACAAAACCTTGTAAGAGACCATGTGGGAGTCACTGTAGGCATGCAGCATCCGGTCCACTGGACTGTAGTTCAGTGAAAGAATGTTAGCAGCCATCTTGTTCATGAAGATGCCAACGTTGAAATTCTCCTTCCCTGTTATGGTGTCGAAGGAGTAAAAGATCTCCTCCACTGATTTGTTGACATAGCGTGTAGCGTAAAGGATGCCGCAGGCCATGAAGGTGTTGGTCATGCTCTGCTTGTAGACCGAAGTGCGCCACGTTTGGCCGAGTCTCAGTGGTTCATTCTCCTCCACCTTGGACAGAACCAGGTTTCCATAGTCCTTGTTGGTGGTGTAGGTCACCCAGACCCCAGACTCGTCTGTGGCCAGGTCCAGGTCAGTGTACGGGTAGCATTCTTCAAGGTGGCAGAAGTTACCCTTTGAATTATACCTGGAGGACACAATAAAGGAATCATGGACAGGAGACCTGGAATAAGTTACTTTTTTTTGGTCATTTCCAATTAATTTTTTAGGGACAATACCTGTTTTTACAGGAGTTTTCCCTAAAATGTCCTGTTTTTTGTTTGGTTTTTTGTGGGGGTTTTTGCATTATGTCTTATTTACTGTGATTTCCAACATTTTATTCAGGTTTTTGCAACGCGTATGAGTCAGTCAAACCAACCTGGTGTCGCTGGGTAGTTGAAACTTTGAAATATTTTTGCTGATGAGGTCGAAACGACAAACAGAATATTCATTGTAACAGTTGTAGTACAAGGCCCCTCCATACAGAACCACATTTGGACCCTGGATGGTGTTGGTGGCTGGGTTAGAGGAGTGGATCTGAACATTGCCTGATAAGAAGTAAAGAAAGAAGAAAATTATTTAACAAAACTGTACAAATTATTTTCCAACAATCACACAGTAGAGAATTTATATAAGATACAATATTAACAAATACTGCAATTATTGTGTCAGTTGTTTCATAAATGCACTTTAGACTTTCCGTTGACTTAACCTTGCTCCAAACACAGCTTCATATACTCGCCACCTCAAGCAAACACAGCTATGTGTTTTGTGGTGTTTTTTTCCACATTGAACAATGCTTATATGATTTCATGTCTTAAAAGAAACCGTGGAGTTGGGTATGATTGGTTCAAACAAAGTAGACATTAAGAAACCGTTGAGTGGAAATCATTGTTGGATTATTTTTCAAATATTTAACTCTACATTACAGCAATTAAAATAAACCACCAGTACTATTATTTGCACATTTTTCCCAATTTTGTAAATATATAAAAATAATAAAAAATGTTTGATCTTACAAAAATTTTAATAATCGGTCGCTCAAAGCAACTCTTTACCTGGGGTGCTGACGCCAATGATGAGAGCACTCAGGCCAGAGTATTGACGGACGTAGTTGGCGTATCTGTTGCTAGATGTCATCATGACCAACCAATACCAGCTCTCCTTTCCTGCTGTTGGTTTGGGATCCCGACCCCAGGCTCCATATGCATGCTTCCCAGGAAACTCTCCCTGCGTGTACACTCTTGGCCCCGTGATATTCTGAATCTGACCCAAAGGACAGTTACCTACAAGGAAAAATGAAAGATAGGTGAGGGAACTGTGTAATGTAATCCCATATGGTTACATTCATAGCCTATAAATTTTGATGTACCATGAGCCTGAGACGGCACTTAACCAAGCGCCATTCATCTAACCTCCGGATTGAGGCTCATGTGGAACTAAGATTTGTTGCAGTTCCTTGTCTATCTGTGGACATGGTGCACATGTCCATCTGTGGACATGGTGCACATTAGAAAAGAGAGTGAGAAAGAACGATTTCACTTTTTCACATCTGAATGTCGGGGCAGTCCGGTGGCTTAGTTGTTAGCACTGTTGCCTCACAGCAAGAAGGTTCCTGGTTTGATTCCTAGCCTAAACTGCTTAATCTGTTCTGACAGCACCGTTAGCTGCTGGCCAATTAAAATGCAAATGTGTGCATTAACATGTGTTCAATATTTTACTTAAATGAATGCATGTTGAACAAATACCAGACAGAATCCACAATAAACAACTCCAATAACAATGGTTGTAATGTGTGTTTTCTTTTAATTAAAATATAACAATGGTGGTATTGTGTGAAGCTGACTTGGCTTAGATTTGCCTGAAAACAATAATTTACACATTTTAGGTGGCTTAGTGGTTAGCACTGTTGCCTCACAGCAAGAAGGTTCCTGGTTCGATTCCTAGTCCGGTGGGTCTTTCTGTGTGAAGTTTGCATGTTCTCCCCGTGTTTGTGTGGGTTCCCTCTGGGTACGCAAACAACCGGGTACTGGTTGTTTGTCTTGTATGTGGCCCTGGATAGACTGGTGACCTGTCCAGGGTGTACCCCTGCCTTTTGCTTACTATGTGTCGGGATAGGCTCCGACAGACCCCCGTGACCCGGAAACGGATAAAGCGGGAATTGATAATGGATGGATGGACATCTGAATGTCAACAAATTCTTTGATGGAGCAAACTATGTTGCCTTTACAACTGAAAAGATCACTATCAGGAATCATATAGAGGCAGATGCCACCACAGGTCTTGCCAGTCATCTCCAGATGAATTATTATGATTATGATTATATTTGTTATTTTATTCCTTGTTTTGCTATGTTTTGTCACAGCCAGGGATTTATTGTCTTTCACATATATTTAAAACAAATTATGGTCAGGAATAACATTTATAGTGTAATAATATCCTTATCTGTAGGTTATATAAAGTTTGTTGACCCACAAACGTTGTACTGTTATTGTAGCTCAAATAAATGAGTGTGTGGACAAAAGGAACTTTTAAAAGCCATTAAGGTCATAATTGTATTATATTTTATTTTTGATGAACTAAAACACATACCTTTTTCACCTGTTTCATGTTTCTATTACTGTTGCTACGGTTTCTGAAATATGCAATATTGTCATCAAATAAGATAAATGCGTTATAGTTCTTATTTATTCTCATGTATAAAATACATGAAAACAAAAGACCATATAACCAATTAACATAGAAATCTGATAATGACAAGCAATACTTATCAGCACTTTAATCAGCACAAAGACTGATTAGGTTTTACTTGTACATGGAAAGTTCAGAGTCTCTACTGTAAAGGCCTCAAGAGGAGCTGAAGCACAGCAGAGAGGGATTAGTGTAAAGTTGACTAAGTTCTGCTTTACGTTCTGACCTCACCTTGCTCGTTTTATTCCAATAAAATATTACATTACTATTAAAAGAATAACATGAAGAATTAAAAGTCCTCTTTTGCTTATGCACAATATAAATATATTATTTATTTGTTTTGTTGTTGTTCTGAAACACAACTCACCCATGATCCTTTGACCAATATTGTGGGACTTACCATACTGAGGCTGAATCAGTGGTGCGGTGGAATTAAGTCCTTTTATGCACTGGTCCAGGTTAGTCTTCAGACGCCGATTGTCAAGTCGTCCTTTCACCACCTCCATCGTGTCAAACTTTTCCAGCTCCTGGATTTCTAATGTCAACTCATCTAGCTGTGAAAAATGTATTGAATTAACAAATTGAATGGGTGACTTTTCTATAGAGAGCTTTGAATAGTCATTTAAAATCCTTAAATTTAGCTTGGGTGCCTTTTTGAAATATGAATCCTTAAATTAGTTATAGCTACTTGAGGTTTTTTGATGAGAACACTTGGAATCAGTGTTAACTTTTTGTTAATTTCTATGTTATTTCCCCAATTTTGCTTTACTTTTTTTTCTTTTACACCTCTCAAATTTACAGTGCTGTAAAGCTGAGGTGAAGGTAAAAGGTGTTGTTTGAGTTTGCTTTAATTAGTTAATAAAATCACTCAAATCACTTTATTCAAACGTCAGTTCTTATGAACCCACTTCTCAAAAATAACTTTTAACATGCTGAGACGTAGTGACATGAAGACTTTTCCTCTGTGATATCTGTGACTTTGAAAGCCAGAAACCACAGTAAATATCACAGTAATAACATATGAGAGGTAACAGTAACTCCATGTTGATGGACAGAAGTGAACAAAAGATTAATTTACTATTCAAACGTAAACAAAGATGCTACCTCCTTTGGTGACATCTGTATTGAGCAGAGTGTGGCTGTAAACTACCTGATGATGGGTGTCGGCAGTGAGGAGCTGGTGCCCCAGAGTGGTCCGGTTGAGCTTGTCTATGAGCTGATTGATCTCGATCATTTCATTCTCTATAACATACAGGCTGAGAACCCCGTACAGCTCTCCGTCATTCTCATTCTCCAGGACGGACACGTCCTTATTCAGCTGGTCAAGTCGGAGATCCAGTCCCATCAGCAGACTCTCCAGCTCCAAGACCTGCAAAGACATCAGCAATTACATTGTATGAAAGCGCGCACACCCGTGACTGGACTTTAAAAGAGTTAGGTTACCTTCTGTAATGTGATTAGGCTGTTGCAGTTTGTGACATTGTTTTCCACGTTTTGGAGTTTGTCATGAGGGAATTCCTTCTCTGTGTTACGCACGTCGCATGTACACTTTTCACCTGAGGCTGCCTGGAAGGTATATGGGGAAAATGACATTTAAAAACAAAAAAAAAATAAAAAGAAAAGAATATTAATTTGTGTCTTACATTTGTGATGAGATGCTCTTACCTGCCAGGTGAGGGTGAACAGAGCACACAGTGCAATGACTGCATTCAGCTTCATGACTGACCAGATGGTAGAGCTGCCTGAACCCTTCTATGGACAGTGTCATTGTGACAGTAGATATGACTGCAGCTGCAGCTTCTAACCCGTGGACACTCCCACTAACTTCTGCATCTGAGTGTTTTTGTTATTGGTGTTATTATGGTGCTTTCCTATCTGCAGCTGATATTTTAGCAACTCTGAATAGTTTTCACTTGATGACTAAAAATGGGCTCCATGGTTGGTGCTGGTTGTGGAATCGCTCGAGGTGTGGAAAATATTTATGATGAAAGACGCTGGATACTCATTCAACTGGTTTAGAACCAAACTTGTGGCCTGCAATAATACAGGAAAATACATGAATGCAGCTAAGCTTTAACGATAAAAAAATGATTGTTGTTAAAATGGGTTAAAGTTTACTAACTGCTGGCATACAACTTACCATTAACCATCAATTTAACAATTAAATAAAGCAGAAGTTACTCTCATACAACTCATAAATTTGACAATAAATTCTCACTGTCTTTGCATTGCTGCATACTTGGGGAAACATTAATACAAACACAAAGAAGGCAGGAAAAAGGTCATTTCAGTCGACCAGGTAATTGAGGAAGAAAACGACAACTAATCTGTTTGTGGTGCCTCAATTAATGTTATAACAAATGAATGTGTTCATCAGTCATCATTTGGGTTGGAACTGGGAATACCTAAGAGTACTAATCTAAGCCAGCAGTCATCACATGTTCCTCACAGCTGATTCATTTTGAGGTTTATGGTTCTGTTTTCATGAAGGTTCGAGTAGACGATGCAAAGAAAATCCACATGACACGATGGCTAATGTGTGGCTCTATTATGAGGATTTATTTCTATACTTACTTATTTTATGTTTGATGAGACCGAAGTGAAATAAATATATATTACAGGAACAGAAAGTTGCCAGGATGCACTAACAGCATGAAAAAGAGATGTAGAAAAACCACAGGACTTCAGACAGAAAATTTTAAATTTAATATTTAATTCTGTGGGGTTTTTTTATCCTTAAACACACAAGAAATTGCTTAATTTGTGTCTGCTAAGCTTTTTTGTAAATGGTGCAATATGTCTACATTTGATAAAATTTTGCAGACTTTATACTTAATGGACTTGGATCAGCAAAATACATCTGGCCATGCGTGCTAATAGCAGAAAAGTGAAGTTAGTGACAAAATATATAAACAATTGACTCTGACAATGTGGCTTTCATCTGGAGAGATTACCTTTAAATCATGTAAAGAAATTGTTTTGATCAAAATCAGTCCAACTGGTCTTTTTTGATGTTTGATCAAAAAGAAAATTAACTGTTGCATGGTTAAGTTGGTGTTTTAGCAAAACTGGAAACTGTCATGAAGCAAAAATCCTTAAACCCATGAAACCCCGTCCGTCCTAACATTGTTAAATTATATGTAAGGAATATATAAGAACTCCTACAAAACAGTTAATGTTCATTTGAGGTTCAACTGTAAAGTGAACTAAAAATGCTAAAGTGAAGTGTTTGTGCCTACGTGCCAAACAGCAGTACAGAGTACCTGGCCTTCTTGGAGTCCGTGGGAGGACGACTCAAACAGGACGGCAGTCCAGTTTGAGAACCACAAAATTTCATCTCTGCTTTGACCGGAAAAGGGTGACTTGCCCTCTCTGAGTAGGTGGAGAGGTCCTGCCTCGAGTTGTGGAGTTTATGTACCTTGGGGTCTTTGTCACGAGTGAGGGAAAGATGGAGAGTGAGATTGACAGACAGATTGGTGCAGCGTCTGCAGTCATGTGGTCAATGAACCGGATCATCGTATTGAAGAAAGAGCTGAGTCGCAAGGCAAAGCTCTCAATTTACCGTCAGTCTATGCTCCCAGCCTCACTTATAGCCATGAACTTTGGGTAATGACCAAAAGGACAAGGTTGCGGATACAAGCGGACGAAATGGGTTTCCTCCGCAGGGTGGCTGGGCGCTCCCTTGGAGATAGGGTGAGAAGCTCAGTCATTCGGGAGGAGCTCGAGGTTGAGCCGCTGCTCCTTCACATTGAGAGGAGTCAACTGAGGTGGCTTGGGCATCTGTATAGGATGCCTCCTGGACGCCTCCCTAGAGACGTGTTCCAGGCATGTCCCACCAAGAGGAGACCCCAGGGAAGACCCAGGATATGCTGGAGAGACTATGTGGCTGGCCTGGGAATGCCTCGGGGCACCCTCAAAAAAGCTGGAGCAAGTGTCTGTGGTAAGGGAGGTCTGGACATCCCTGATTAGACTTCTGCCCATGTGACCCGGTCCCAGATAAGCAGCTGAAGATGGATAGATATCTAATGTCCTTAAATATTGATTATATCTTGTACATTGTGTACATTTTTGGCTTTTAATTTACTTTATTTGTATATTTTTTACTGAACCTTGAGGAACAAAGTCTGGCAGAACCAAATTCCTTGTTTGTTCGTACAATCTTGGCAAATAAAGTTAATAATAATTCTAACTCATTTGATTTTACATGCAAATGATCACAATAAGGGTCTTTGTGACTCTATTTCTGCCTCATGTTTGAGGTAGAACTGTCTTTGTATTGTATACAGCCTGAATTGCACTGTATATAACCTTTGTTAAGTAGAATTTGAAAATAAAACTTTCTGGTCATGTGCCGTTGGCTTTGGACTACTGTGAAACTGTATTCATGCATTCCTTTTGGAAGCTGGTTATGGTATGGAAAATACACAAGCCATGAAAGGTCATATGAGCTGATTGCCTGATTGACTAGCTGTGTGCCTAAACTGAACCATGTTTGAATCGGGCCTAAATTCAAGTCACCACGTATGGGCCACTGTTCGGCCCGTTGTGACTAATTTGCTCAATTCTTGGATCAAACTGGTTAGAATCAACGCACCAAACTCTTGAGCAAGTCTGGCAGCCAACTAAACCGATTCCGCCAGCCGTCAGAGACCCGATCCTTCTACCTGCACTGTGTTCTGGAGGTCAATGCTGCCTCTGGCTTAGAGCTGCAACTGGAAAACACAGAGGGAATCCACATAAGGACAAAAACAACAACATATGTATCTCTATTTTGGAGATTTCTTGTAAGATTTATCTTTGTTGAGGAAGTGGTGACAGGTTTAAGGAACAGAAATTAACCATACTGCAATGAGTGTCCAAATTATACACAATTACACACAAGATTTAAACAAAAAGGTTTTACTATGGTTTTTTTTTTATGACAAAAATCGCACTTCCTGTGCAAGCTAAGCTCTTCTCATAAAACCACAAGGACAGTATGCTATCATTTTACAGAAGCTGTGGCCTTTAGATTTTATATGTGATTGATTTAAAATACAAGCTCACATATATTTGACTCATTGTAACTTGATTCATTGATTAACTTGCCATGAAACAGGCCTAAACCCTGTCCGAGAGTTGCTATACAGACGTTCACATGCCCAGCAGTTAGTATTTCCTCTTCAGCACAAACCAATAACCTTTTATGGATTTAACCACCGATTCCAGTAAAGGTTTTCTAAAATTAGCTGACTGTAATATGGCAATTTTGAAATGAACCCACTATGACATGTACCGGCCTTTATCTGCTCCAAGAGAACACCATTTGGTCACTGGTTTTCGTCACATTATTGCCAATAATATGACATTACTCTTTTTGTTGAAATGTTAACACACACAATAGCTTAAATGGGTCAACCTCAAAGAAATGGATATGCATTGCTAAATAACCACATTTGATGTTTATAAATTTTTATCAGTATTATGCAAATAAAACTTTGGTTGATCATATTCATCATATTGGCTTTTAATTCAATTCATTTCAATTCAATTTTATTTATATAGCTTCTATTACAACACAAGTTGTCTCTAGGCACTTTCCAGAGACCCAGTTAATAGATGAGGGTTGAGGCAAAGAGAAACAGAGAAGGTGAAAGGCATATAATCAGCCAAACTTTGCCTTTCACAATAGCAGAGTGTAGCCAAAACTCTATGACAAGATATTGACATTGTTTTAAGATCACTTTCTTTTAACCTTAGTCATTTGGTGTCATTAAAATGAGGAATTTAAGGATCTTTTCTTTTAATCTCAAGTACCCTTTAATTTTTAAAATGTAATCTGTCATTTTTCATTGCATTTTTTAATTTTTGCTTATTCTGTTGACTGCAGGATCTCTCACATATTTTTGGTATTTAAAAGGTTTTAGAAGTATTTGTGAAATGTACTTGCAGATATCAGATTTATTTTATTATTATAAGTAACCATTTGAAATCAACACAGCAGGAAAGTTTCCAAAGAGGAAATATTTGAAAAGGGGAATTAGGAAACTCTTGGCCCAACCCCATAATTTCAGAAAGTCTACAGCTTGATATCTAAAGCCGTGTCATGACTCATCAGTGATCGGAAGTACGTCAGCTAATTGTGTGTTTGTTGTGACAGGACATATTACAGAAGTGAGAAGACGAGCGTTTGGGTCTTTGTCAGTCCAGTCTTCATTTCCACTGCTCCAAGCATGCTGCTGCCGCTCCTCATGCTGCTGACATCCACAGTGAGTTGTACTTCTTTTATGCATCCTGAAAAACAAATGAAGTGTGTAAAATGTGTTAAAGGAATTTCATGTGGTGTCCCAAATTTTTGCTTCTGTGTGTGATTTGCAGGGTGTCGGCCAGGCTCAGCGAGTGTTGGGTCAGAAGAAGTCCAACGTTTGCGTATGCGAGGTGAACTCCACCATGTGGTCGTTCCCTGCTGTGAGGTTTGAAGCTGTGCTGCAGCAGGTTTACACCTGCCAGGGATCTTTGAACAACCTGCAGGAACAGGTGGGACATCACAGACACGGGGTAACAGTTATATTCAGGTAATATTCAGGTTATATTTAGGTTATATTCACATTTCATATCAACACCTGTTACCCCACATCAAAACTACACTGCAAAAATACATCACAGCAACGTAAATGTGATTTAAACATTATCATCCAAATATTTGACTGTTACTTTAATAAGGATTTTACTGTGACTTTACTTACATTCAAACTGTTGTTTGAATACACAACAATATTCAAAGTATTGAAGTATTTTTTATTTTTAAAAATAATCTTTATTTATTTTTACAATGTGTCCCCGATGTATGACCTTTGATGAACTGGAGCCATGAAATCTCTGAACAATCTAACTACAGTTGTAGTCAGTTTTGTGCTGATTCGTGGATCACGTTGTAGCTGCTGCTTGTATTTCCCTGCAGGTGATGATCTCCAACCAGCGTCTTCCTGAAATCCATGTTCAGATTATGAATGTGACGGCTCGGCTACAACCCTACAAGTACCTGCATGACCAGGGCCTGTACACGGTTCTGGCTCTGCGCCAGCTGGGCCAGGAGCTCGTCCAGTTGGAGACGGACGTTGACGTCGTCCACAGACAGCTTAACAACGACCAGACACGGAAACTCACAATAGAGGTATGGCAAAAAAAGTAAAAAAGAAATATTTTTAAAAGAACAGCCAGAGGCAGCATCGTGTCATTATTACAACCAAATTATGGCAGGTCATGAGCAAATAAAAGAAAATGTTTAAAAAAATCAATGTAGCAACAGGTCAAACCTGAGTTATGTAACCTACTTGACTGCATGTGTGGTATTTTAATAGGTGGACAAACTGCATAAAGATGTAAAGAAGATGCAAATATCAGACACAATCAATATGAAGACTGTAAAAGAGAAATTGCGCTACCTGAAGAACAATGTGGAATCCTGCAAGTCAATCCCCACTGACTACAGAAGTAAGTGTGTGGTGGAGGTGGTGGAGGTAGGTGGGGGGGCACGCGCCTTCAAAAACCATGATGCACCCAGAAAAATTAAAGTAGGCAACAGGAGTAATCCGATTGAGGTGTAAATTGTTATAAATGAAGATATGGGTGAATTTAGTCCTCTGTGGTGTCCGTTCTGAGTAGGTGCTTCCTGAATCAAACTTGTACCCTTTCAGGGACGGACACTGAACAATCGTACAGCAATCTCGTTTTTATAACCCCTCTTATTTCCGTTTCCAGGCCAGCACAGGCACTGTCACAGGGGCTTGATCGCCAACATCAGTGACCCCATCACCACTAAGATCAGTCCTCATGGAAAGGACTACGTCTCTGGTTCGTGGGGCAAACAGGCAAAAACAAACAGTGAGAACCAGAGAAACAGCTACTGGGTTCAGCCGCTAGTCAGCAACCAAATCTCGGGCAACACCCTGCGTGTTTATCAAACCTACGAAGACTTCATGGCCTCCACCAACCATAAAGACTTCACCCTTGCATCGTCCTACAGTGAGCCTAATTCCATCGAAGGTCCCAGTGCCGTCCTGTATGGTGAAGCTCTGTACTATCACTGCTTCGGCTCAGCAGATGTCTGTCGCTACGACCTGAACAGTAACAGTGTCAAACGCGTATCGCTTCCAGGCAACGGTGTGGGTTTCAGCGACAAGTTCCCATATTGTTATTATGACTGCCGTCGTAACAGTGATGTGGACGTGGAGGCAGACGAGACAGGACTGTGGGCGATCTACGCAACAGTCGGTAACCACGGTAATCTCGTGGTGAGCAGGCTAGTCTGGGACGAAGCGGCTGAGAGTCTCAATGTGACACAGACGTGGGAGACGAGACTGTTCAAGAAGGCGGTGAGCAACGCTTTTATGGTGTGTGGTGTGATGTACGCCACTCGTTACATAGACGAGTACCGCGAGGAGGTCTTCTACGCCTTTGACACAGCCACGGGGAAAGAGAACAACTTGCTCGCTCTGCCGCTGGAGAAGGTCGCCAAAGGAGTAGCCAGTCTGAGCTACAACCCGACCAACAGGCAGATCTACATGTACAATGATGGGTATCTTCTGGCCTATCAGGCCCACTTCTGAGCTGTTGTAACCAATGGCTTATTGCCAGTTATGTTGTATTATTGTTTGGTTCACTCAAAGTGTAAATCATGTACGCACTGATGAATGTTTTGGTTTTTTTTCTGATAGAGTTAAACTTTAACACACTCTTTATTATATCTCATCTTCATTTTACGCACTGTATACTGATTGACTTATAAGATGATTGTACACGTCAGAATATATCTTGTACTTGTTGCTTATCTTCATGTGATTTGTGACCTCCTTAGTTTCAATAAAAAGATAAGAGGACAGCAGAGATGCGAGTGCAGACAGAGACGAGAGCGGCAGAAATGTGGCTGAGTTCTCTGTCCGTCCTCCCTGCAGATAACTGAAACCTTATTGACTTTGTCTTTCTTGTTTATTGTGTGTTTAATAAATGTTTAGTTCATTTAAACCTGACATTTTTTCACATAAGAACATTAGCAAAAAATAAATATAATTAAAAACTATGAATAAAAATAATAAATGAGCAATTGTTGAAAATATTGACAACAAAATATTTATGTGATGATTCTGATATGTCTACTTACAAATCTAATACAGATTTTGCTTAGTTTATCATTTTATTCTGTTTGAAGTTATAATTTCTTCATGTTTTGCATTATGGTCATTGTCAGGTTGATAATAACGCTGTACCCATTACATAGTCCAGAGAAGAAAATTAAAAATGTTAAATTAGGTATTTAGTGCAAAATACTGCTGGGAACCTTCCAAAATTCTTACCTGCTAGATATGTGGACACAACAGGCCTCTCAACACAGACATGTACAAGTCACAAAACTCTTCAACTGAGAAACATCTAGTTGTACGACCCCTGGGATGTGACGTAAAGTTATTAAAGAAAAACAATCAATGTTTAATAATTAATCAAATGGTTAATCAATCAATACGGGTTTTTGACTTGGGCTTTGATTACTAGATATTTGTCATAATTTCCATGGAAGTGGACGCTGACTTCTAGTTTGTAAATTTGATAGGTCCCCCTGTCCCAAGTATTCATTCCCATCCGCGGTCCCTCCCGTGTCTCTAGTAATCCGTGTTTGTTCAAATTCCATGGAGAGATTTAAGGCTTTCCTTCAACAACATTTTGCCATCCAAAAGGTTGTGATACCGGACTGCTGACTTTTTCTTTTGTGTGCTTCCACCAAGTGGCCAGTAGATGGTGCCAACGCAGCTGGATTTGACTGCACTCATTTAAGGAAGTCCAAACGTATTTATAAAAAAGTGATTCGTCCCCCGAGGAAGTTTGAACTGCTTTATGACATACAGAAAGCAGAGATGACATAAGTATAAGGGGATGTGTGGACTCAAAAAATGGTAAACTCGAGTTTATAGCAGATGCCCTTCCAGTGCAACGCCATCAAAGTTTTTGTTACAGCTTTTTAAATGGGTTTATTTTTGGACATGGCTTTACCTCTATATTTAGTCTGTTCCAACTGCACTCCACAGACGGAAAAACCAACAAACAAACAAACAAAAAACGTAGACGATGTTTAAGAAAATGTTTACACGGAATTTGTTTGATCTCTGTACCAGTACCACGAATCATACTGTATAACACATAATGTACATTTATGTAAAACACCTGATTCAAATTAACAGTCACATTCAGCATGTCATCAAGATATTAATGACACAGTCATTTGTATCAGAGTGTGTAAAAGCAGTGAAACACCTAAAACACGCAGGACAGCGGACCTCAAGGACTGTAATTGAGGACCCCTGGTAAAGGATTAAGCGGGTATAGAGGATGGATGGATGATTTTGAGCCTTACTCAGATAGTGACCTAATGGTTAAAATGTATATACAAAGGTATTCAATATTTTTTTCCACATACTTTACTTTACACATATGTTGACATGATGGACAAGTCAAGAAATGTAATATCCTTTCTACCTTTAGTGTATTTTATTCAGTAACAGAATATATATTATTTGTTTAGATTTGTTATTTTTTTGTGGGGTTGTATAGTTAAGAGAAAGAAGATGCTTGAAACAGTACAGTGCAATGACATTGCATTGTTAAAATTAATGAAATGGATTTTGTAAAGTTACAGCCACCATCGGCTACCGTTTTAATACAAACCATTAAATACTAGATGTGGCTGCATTTCATTGAAGGCAGTTTAACTCTGAAAAAAAAAAAACAAAACAAACAGCAACGTAGAGAGGAAAGAATTTATTTAATGACCACGTAGAAGAGAATTAGATTGTTGGTGTATAAAATCAGTAAGAATTACACAAATGTTACATTATGTTAATGCGTCTTGCTGATTTTTAAACCCATTGTTTAAATGGATGCACCTAATTATCCAATTACTCAAACAAAACCTTGTAAGAGACCATGTGGGAGTCACTGTAGGCATGCAGCATCCGGTCCACTGGACTGTAGTTCAGTGAAAGAATGTTAGCAGCCATCTTGTTCATGAAGATGCCAACGTTGAAATTCTCCTTCCCTGTTATGGTGTCGAAGGAGTAAAAGATCTCCTCCACTGATTTGTTGACATAGCGTGTAGCGTAAAGGATGCCGCAGGCCATGAAGGTGTTGGTCATGCTCTGCTTGTAGACCGAAGTGCGCCACGTTTGGCCGAGTCTCAGTGGTTCATTCTCCTCCACCTTGGACAGAACCAGGTTTCCATAGTCCTTGTTGGTGGTGTAGGTCACCCAGACCCCAGACTCGTCTGTGGCCAGGTCCAGGTCAGTGTACGGGTAGCATTCTTCAAGGTGGCAGAAGTTACCCTTTGAATTATACCTGGAGGACACAATAAAGGAATCATGGACAGGAGACCTGGAATAAGTTACTTTTTTTGGTCATTTCCAATTAATTTTTTAGGGACAATACCTGTTTTTACAGGAGTTTTCCCTAAAATGTCCTGTTTTTTGTTTGGTTTTTTGTGGGGGTTTTTGCATTATGTCTTATTTACTGTGATTTCCAACATTTTATTCAGGTTTTTGCAACGCGTATGAGTCAGTCAAACCAACCTGGTGTCGCTGGGTAGTTGAAACTTTGAAATATTTTTGCTGATGAGGTCGAAACGACAAACAGAATATTCATTGTAACAGTTGTAGTACAAGGCCCCTCCATACAGAACCACATTTGGACCCTGGATGGTGTTGGTGGCTGGGTTAGAGGAGTGGATCTGGACATTGCCTGATAAGAAGTAAAGAAAGAAGAAAATTATTTAACAAAACTGTACAAATTATTTTCCAACAATCACACAGTAGAGAATTGATATAAGATACAATATAAACAAATACTGCAATTATTGTGTCAGTTGTTTCATAAATGCACTTTAGACTTTCCCTTGACTTAACCTTGCTCCAAACACAGCTTCATATACTCGCCACCTCAAGCAAACACAGCTATGTGTTTTGTGGTGTTTTTTTCCACATTGAACAATGCTTATATGATTTCATGTCTTAAAAGAAACCGTGGAGTTGGGTATGATTGGTTCAAACAAAGTAGACATTAAGAAACCGTTGAATGGAAATCATTGTTGGATTATTTTTCAAATATTTAACTCTACATTACAGCAATTAAAATAAACCACCAGTACTATTATTTGCACATTTTTTCCCAATTTTGTAAATATATAAAAATAATAAAAAATGTTTGATCTTACAAAAATTTTAATAATCAGTCGCTCAAAGCAACTCTTTACCTGGGGTGCTGACGCCAATGATGAGAGCACTCAGGCCAGAGTATTGACGGACGTAGTTGGCGTATCTGTTGCTAGATGTCATCATGACCAACCAATACCAGCTCTCCTTTCCTGCTGTTGGTTTGGGATCCCGACCCCAGGCTCCATATGCATGCTTCCCAGGAAACTCTCCCTGCGTGTACACTCTTGGCCCCGTGATATTCTGAATCTGACCCAAAGGACAGTTACCTACAAGGAAAAATGAAAGATAGGTGAGGGAACTGTGTAATGTAATCCCATATGGCTTCATTCATACCCTATAAATTTTGATGTACCATGAGCCTGAGACGGCACTTAACCAAGCGCCATTCATCTAACCTCCGGATTGAGGCTCATGTGGAACTAAGATTTGTTGCAGTTCCTTGTCTATCTGTGGACATGGTGCACATGTCCATCTGTGGACATGGTGCACATTAGAAAAGAGAGTGAGAAAGAACGATTTCACTTTTTCACATCTGAATGTCGGGGCAGTCCGGTGGCTTAGTTGTTAGCACTGTTGCCTCACAGCAAGAAGGTTCCTGGTTTGATTCCTAGCCTAAACTGCTTAATCTGTTCTGACAGCACCGTTAGCTGCTGGCCAATTAAAAATACGAATGTGTGCATTAACACGTGTTCAATATTTTACTTAAATGAATGCATGTTGAACAAATACCAGACAGAATCCACAATAAACAACTCCAATAACAATGGTTGTAATGTGTGTTTTCTTTTAATTAAAATATAACAATGGTGGTATTGTGTGAAGCTGACTTGGCTTAGATTTGCCTGAAAACAATAATTTACACATTTTAGGTTTGAAACGGGCAGCACGGTGGCTTAGTGGTTAGCACTGTTGCGCCACAGCAAGAAGGTTCCTGGTTCGATTCCTAGTCCGGTGGGTCTTTCTGTGTGAAGTTTGCATGTTCTCCCCTTGTTTGCGTGGGTTCCCTCTGGGTACTCAAACAACCTGGTACTGGTTGTTTGTCTTGTATGTGGCCCTGGATAGACTGGTGACCTGTCCAGGGTGTACCCCTGCCTTTTGCTTACTATGTGTCGGGATAGGCTCCGACAGACCCCCGTGACCCGGAAACGGATAAAGCGGGAATTGATAATGGATGGATGGACATCTGAATGTCAACAAATTCTTTGATGGAGCAAACTATGTTGCCTTTACAACTGAAAAGATCACTATCAGGAATCATATAGAGGCAGATGCCACCACAGGTCTTGCCAGTCATCTCCAGATGAATTATTATGATTATGATTATATTTGTTATTTTATTCCTTGTTTTGCTATGTTTTGTCACAGCCAGGGATTTATTGTCTTTCACATATATTTAAAACAAATTATGGTCAGGAATAACATTTATAGTGTAATAATATCCTTATCTGTAGGTTATATAAAGTTTGTTGAGCCACAAACGTTGTACTGTTATTGTAGCTCATATAAATGAATGTGTGGACAAAAGGAACTTTTAAAAGCCATTAAGGTCATAATTGTATTACATTTTATTTTTGGTGAACTAAAATTAGTACCTTTTTCACCTGTTTCATGTTTCATTTCATTTCATTACTGTTGCTACAGTTTCTGAAATATGCAATATTGTCATCAAATAAGATAAATGCGTTATAGTTCTTATTTATTCTCATGTATAAAATACATGATAACAAAAGACCATATAACCAATTAACATAGAAGTCTGATAATGACAAGCAATACTTATCAGCACTTTAATCAGCACAAAGACTGATTAGGTTTTACTTGTACATGGAAAGTTCAGAGTCTCTACTGTAAAGGCCTCAAGAGGAGCTGAAGCACAGCAGAGCGGGATTAGTGTAAAGTTGACTAAGTTCTGCTTTACGTTCTGACCTCACCTTGCTCGTTTTATTCCAATAAAATATTACATTACTATTAAAAGAATAACATGAAGAATTAAAAGTCATCTTTTGCTTATGCACAATATAAATATATTATTTATTTGTTTTGTTGTTGTTCTGAAACACAACTCACCCATGATCCTTTGACCAATATTGTGGGACTTACCATACTGAGGCTGAATCAGTGGTGCGGTGGAATTATGTCCTTTTATGCACTGGTCCAGGTTAGTCTTCAGACGCCGATTGTCAAGTCGTCCTTTCACCACCTCCATCGTGTCAAACTTTTCCAGCTCCTGGATTTCTAATGTCAACTCATCTAGCTGTGAAAAATGTATTGAATTAACAAATTGAATGGGTGACTTTTCTATAGAGAGCTTTGAATAGTCATTTAAAATCCTTAAATTTAGCTTGGGTGCCTTTTTGAAATATGAATCCTTAAATTAGTTATAGCAGCTTGAGGTTTTTTGATGAGAACACTTGGAATCAGTGTTAACTTTTTGTTAATTTCTATGTTATTTCCCCAATTTTGCTTTACTTTTTTTTCTTTTACACCTCTCAAATTTACAGTGCTGTAAAGCTGAGGTGAAGGTAAAAGGTGTTGTTTGAGTTTGCTTTAATTAGTTAATAAAATCACTCAAATCACTTTATTCAAACGTCAGTTCTTATGAACCCACTTCTCAAAAATAACTTTTAACATGCTGAGACGTAGTGACATGAAGACTTTTCCTCTGTGATATCTGTGACTTTGAAAGCCAGAAACCACAGTAAATATCACAGTAATAACATATGAGAGGTAACGGTAACTCCATGTTGATGTACAGAAGTGAACAAAAGATTAATTTACTATTCAAACGTAAACAAAGATGCTACCTCCTTTGGTGACATCTGTATTGAGCAGAGTGTGGTTGTAAACTACCTGATGATGGGTGTCGGCAGTGAGGAGCTGGTGCCCCAGAGTGGTCCGGTTGAGCTTGTCTATGAGCTGATTGATCTCGATCATTTCATTCTCTATAACATACAGGCTGAGAACCCCGTACAGCTCTCCGTCATTCTCATTCTCCAGGACGGACACGTCCTTATTCAGCTGGTCAAGTCGGAGATCCAGTCCCATCAGCAGACTCTCCAGCTCCAAGACCTGCAAAGACATCAGCAATTACATTGTATGAAAGCGTGCACACCCGTGACTGGACTTTAAAAGAGTTAGGTTACCTTCTGTAATGTGATTAGGCTGTTGCAGTTTGTGACATTGTTTTCCACGTTTTGGAGTTTGTCATGAGGGAATTCCTTCTCTGTGTTACGCACGTCGCATGTACACTTTTCACCTGAGGCTGCCTGGAAGGTATATGGGGAAAATGACATTTAAAAACAAAAAAAAAAATAAAAAGAAAAGAATATTAATTTGTGTCTTACATTTGTGATGAGATGCTCTTACCTGCCAGGTGAGGGTGAACAGAGCACACAGTGCAATGACTGCATTCAGCTTCATGACTGACCAGATGGTAGAGCTGCCTGAACCCTTCTATGGACAGTGTCATTGTGACAGTAGATATGACTGCAGCTGCAGCTTCTAACCCGTGGACACTCCCACTAACTTCTGCATCTGAGTGTTTTTGTTATTGGTGTTATTATGGTGCTTTCCTATCTGCAGCTGATATTTTAGCAACTCTGAATAGTTTTCACTTGATGACTAAAAATGGGCTCCATGGTTGGTGCTGGTTGTGGAATCGCTCGAGGTGTGGAAAATATTTATGATGAAAGACGCTGGATACTCATTCAACTGGTTTAGAACCAAACTTGTGGCCTGCAATAATACAGGAAAATACATGAATGCAGCTAAGCTTTAACGATAAAAAAAATGATTGTTGTTAAAATGGGTTAAAGTTTACTAACTGCTGGCATACAACTTACCATTAACCATCAATTTAACAATTAAATAAAGCAGAAGTTACTCTCATACAACTCATAAATTTGACAATAAATTCTCACTGTCTTTGCATTGCTGCATACTTGGGGAAACATTAATACAAACACAAAGAAGGCAGGAAAAAGGTCATTTCAGTCGACCAGGTAATTGAGGAAGAAAACGACAACTAATCTGTTTGTGGTGCCTCAATTAATGTTATAACAAATGAATGTGTTCATCAGTCATCATTTGGGTTGGAACTGGGAATACCTAAGAGTACTAATCTAAGCCAGCAGTCATCACATGTTCCTCACAGCTGATTCATTTTGAGGTTTATGGTTCTGTTTTCATGAAGGTTCGAGTAGACGATGCAAAGAAAATCCACATGACACGATGGCTAATGTGTGGCTCTATTATGAGGATTTATTTCTATACTTACTTATTTTATGTTTGATGAGACCGAAGTGAAATAAATATATATTACAGGAACAGAAAGTTGCCAGGATGCACTAACAGCATGAAAAAGAGATGTAGAAAAACCACAGGACTTCAGACAGAAACTTTTAAATTTAATATTTAATTCTGTGGGGTTTTTTTATCCTTAAACACACAAGAAATTGCTTAATTTGTGTCTGCTAAGCTTTTTTGTAAATGGTGCAATATGTCTACATTTGATAAAATTTTGCAGACTTTATACTTAATGGACTTGGATCAGCAAAATACATCTGGCCATGCGTGCTAATAGCAGAAAAGTGAAGTTAGTGACAATGTGGCTTTCATCTGGAGAGATTACCTTTAAATCATGTAAAGAAATTGTTTTGATCAAAATCAGTCCAACTGGTCTTTTTTGATGTTTGATCAAAAAGAAAATTAACTGTTGCATGGTTAAGTTGGTGTTTTAGCAAAACTGGAAACTGTCATGAAGCAAAAATCCTTAAACCCATGAAACCCCGTCCGTCCTAACATTGTTAAATTATATGTAAGGAATATATAAGAACTCCTACAAAACAGTTAATGTTCATTTGAGGTTCAACTGTAAAGTGAACTAAAAATGCTAAAGTGAAGTGTTTGTGCCTACGGGCCAAACAGCAGTACAGAGTACCTGGCCTTCTTGGAGTCCGTGGGAGGACGACTCAAACAGGACGGCAGTCCAGTTTGAGAACCACAAAATTTCATCTCTGCTTTGACCGGAAAAGGGTGACTTGCCCTCTCTGAGTAGGTGGAGAGGTCCTGCCTCGAGTGGTGGAGTTTATGTACCTTGGGGTCTTTGTCACGAGTGAGGGAAAGATGGAGAGTGAGATTGACAGACAGATTGGTGCAGCGTCTGCAGTCATGCGGTCAATGAACCGGATCATCGTATTGAAGAAAGAGCTGAGTCGCAAGGCAAAGCTCTCAATTTACCGTCAGTCTATGCTCCCAGCCTCACTTATAGCCATGAACTTTGGGTAATGACCAAAAGGACAAGGTTGCGGATACAAGCGGACGAAATGAGTTTCCTCCGCAGGGTGGCTGGGCGCTCCCTTGGAGATAGGGTGAGAAGCTCAGTCATTCGGGAGGAGCTCGGGGTTGAGCCGCTGCTCCTTCACATTGAGAGGAGTCAACTGAGGTGGCTTGGGCATCTGTATAGGATGCCTCCTGGACGCCTCCCTAGAGACGTGTTCCAGGCATGTCCCACCAAGAGGAGACCCCAGGGAAGACCCAGGATATGCTGGAGAGACTATGTGGCTGGCCTGGGAATGCCTCGGGGCACCCTCAAAAAAGCTGGAGCAAGTGTCTGTGGTAAGGGAGGTCTGGACATCCCTGATTAGACTTCTGCCCATGTGACCCGGTCCCAGATAAGCAGCTGAAGATGGATAGATATCTAATGTCCTTAAATATTGATTATATCTTGTACATTGTGTACATTTTTGGCTTTTAATTTACTTTATTTGTATATTTTTTACTGAACCTTGAGGAACAAAGTCTGGCAGAACCAAATTCCTTGTTTGTTTGTACAATCTTGGCAAATAAAGTTAATAATAATTCTAACTCATTTGATTTTACATGCAAATGATCACAATAAGGGTCTTTGTGACTCTATTTCTGCCTCATGTTTGAGGTAGAACTGTCTTTGTATTGTATACAGCCTGAATTGCACTGTATATAACCTTTGTTAAGTAGAATTTGAAAATAAAACTTTCTGGTCATGTGCCGTTGGCTTTGGACTACTGTGAAACTGTATTCATGCATTCCTTTTGGAAGCTGGTTATGGTATGGAAAATACACAAGCTATGAAAGGTCATATGAGCTGATTGCCTGATTGACTAGCTGTGTGCCTAAACTGAACCATGTTTGAATCGGGCCTAAATTCAAGTCACCACGTATGGGCCACTGTTCGGCCCGTTGTGACTAATTTGCTCAATTCTTGGCTCAAACTGGTTAGAATCAACACACCAAACTCTTGAGCAAGTCTGGCAGCCAACTAAACCGATTCCGCCAGCCGTCAGAGACACAATCCTTCTACCTGCACTGTGTTCTGGAGGTCAATGCTGCCTCTGGCTTAGAGCTGCAACTGGAAAACACAGAGGGAATCCACATAAGGACAAAAACAACAACATATGTATCTCTATTTTGGAGATTTCTTGTAAGATTTATCTTTGTTGAGGAAGTGGTGACAGGTTTAAGGAACAGAAATTAACCATACTGCAATGAGTGTCCAAATTATACACAATTACACACAAGATTTAAACAAAAGGTTTTACTATGGTTTTTTTTTTATGACAAAAATCACACTTCCTGTGCAAGCTAAGCTCTTCTCATGAAACCACAAGGACAGTATGCTATCATTTTACAGAAGCTGTGGCCTTTAGATTTTATATGTGATTGATTTAAAATACAAGCTCACATATATTTGACTCATTGTAACTTGATTCATTGATTAACTTGCCATGAAACAGGCCTAAACCCTGTCCGAGAGTTGCTATACAGACGTTCACATGCCCAGCAGTTAGTATTTCCTCTTCAGCACAAACCAATAACCTTTTATGGATTTAACCACCGATTCCAGTAAAGGTTTTCTAAAATTAGCTGACTGTAATATGGCAATTTTGAAATGAACCCACTATGACATGTACCGGCCTTTATCTGCTCCAAGAGAACACCATTTGGTCACTGGTTTTCGTCACATTATTGCCAATAATATGACATTACTCTTTTTGTTGAAATGTTAACACACACAATAGCTTAAATGGGTCAACCTCAAAGAAATGGATATGCATTGCAAAATAACCACATTTGATGTTTATTAATTTTTATCAGTATTATGCAAATAAAACTTTGGTTGATCATATTCATCATATTGGCTTTTAATTCAATTCATTTCAATTCAATTTTATTTATATAGCTTCTATTACAACACAAGTTGTCTCTAGGCACTTTCCGGAGACCCAGTTAATAGATGAGGGTTGAGGCAAAGAGAAACAGAGAAGGTGAAAGGCATATAATCAGCCAAACTTTGCCTTTCACAGTAGCAGAGTGTAGCCAAAACTCTATGACAAGATATTGACATTGTTTTAAGATCACTTTCTTTTAACCTTAGTCATTTGGTGTCATTAAAATGAGGAATTTAAGGATCTTTTCTTTTAATCTCAAGTACCCTTTAATTTTTAAAATGTAATCTGTCATTTTTCATTGCATTTTTTAATTTTTGCTTATTCTGTTGACTGCAGGATCTCTCACATATTTTTGGTATTTAAAAGGTTTTAGAAGTATTTGTGAAATGTACTTGCAGATATCAGATTTATTTTATTATTAACACAGCAGGAAAGTTTCCAAAGAGGAAATATTTGAAAAGGGGAATTAGGAAACTCTTGGCCCAACCCCATAATTTCAGAAAGTCTACAGCTTGATATCTAAAGCCGTGTCATGACTCATCAGTGATCGGAAGTACGTCAGCTAATTGTGTGTTTGTTGTGACAGGACATATTACAGAAGTGAGAAGACGAGCGTTTGGGTCTTTGTCAGTCCAGTCTTCATTTCCACTGCTCCAAGCATGCTGCTGCCGCTCCTCATGCTGCTGACATCCACAGTGAGTTGTACTTCTTTTATGCATCCTGAAAAACAAATGAAGTGTGTAAAATGTGTTAAAGGAATTTCATGTGGTGTCCCAAATTTTTGCTTCTGTGTGTGATTTGCAGGGTGTCGGCCAGGCTCAGCGAGTGTTGGGTCAGAAGAAGTCCAACGTGTGCGTATGCGAGGTGAACTCCACCATGTGGTCGTTCCCTGCTGTGAGGTTTGAAGCTGTGCTGCAGCAGGTTTACACCTGCCAGGGATCTTTGAACAACCTGCAGGAACAGGTGGGACATCACAGACACGGGGTAACCGTTATATTCAGGTAATATTCAGGTTATATTTAGGTTATATTCACATTTTATATCAACACATGTTACCCCACAATCAAAACTACACTGCAAAAATACATCACAGCAACGTAAATGTGATTTAAACATTATCATCCAAATATTTGACTGTTACTTTAATAAGGATTTTACTGTGACTTTACTTACATTCAAACTGTTGTTTGAATACACAACAATATTCAAAGTATTGAAGTATTTTTTATTTTTAAAAATAATCTTAATTTATTTTTACAATGTGTCCCCGATGTATGACTTTTGATGAACTGGAGCCATGAAATCTCTGAACAATCTAACTACAGTTGTAGTCAGTTTTGTGCTGATTTGTGGATCACGTTGTAGCTGCTGCTTGTATTTCCCTGCAGGTGATGATCTCCAACCAGCGTCTTCCTGAAATCCACGTTCAGATTATGAATGTGACGGCTCGGCTACAACCCTACAAGTACCTGCATGACCAGGGCCTGTACACGGTTCTGGCTCTGCGCCAGCTGGGCCAGGAGCTCGTCCAGTTGGAGACGGACGTTGACGTCGTCCACAGACAGCTTAACAACGACCAGACACGGAAACTCACAATAGAGGTATGGCAAAAAAAGTAAAAAAGAAATATTTTTAAAAGAACAGCCAGAGGCAGCATCGTGTCATTATTACAACCAAATTATGGCAGGTCATGAGCAAATAAAAGAAAATGTTTAAAAAAATCAATGTAGCAACAGGTCAAACCTGAGTTATGTAACCTACTTGACTGCATGTGTGGTATTTTAATAGGTGGACAAACTGCATAAAGATGTAAAGAAGATGCAAACATCAGACACAATCAATATGAAGACTGTAAAAGAGAAATTGCGCTACCTGAAGAACAATGTGGAATCCTGCAAGTCAATCCCCACTGACTACAGAAGTAAGTGTGTGGTGGAGGTGGTGGAGGTAGGTGGGGGGGCACGCGCCTTCAAAAACCATGATGCACCCAGAAAAATTAAAGTAGGCAACAGGAGTAATCCGATTGAGGTGTAAATTGTTATAAATGAAGATATGGGTGAATTTAGTCCTCTGTGGTGTCCGTTCTGAGTAGGTGCTTCCTGAATCAAACTTGTACCCTTTCAGGGACGGACACTGAACAATCGTACAGCAATCTCGTTTTTATAACCCCTCTTATTTCTGTTTCCAGGCCAGCACAGGCACTGTCACAGGGGCTTGATTGCCAACATCAGTGACCCCATCACCACTAAGATCAGTCCTCATGGAAAGGACTACGTCTCTGGTTCGTGGGGCAAACAGGCAAAAACAAACAGTGAGAATCAGAGAAACAGCTACTGGGTTCAGCCGCTAGTCAGCAACCAAATCTCGGGCAACACCCTGCGTGTTTATCAAACCTACGAAGACTTCATGGCCTCCACCAACCATAAAGACTTCACCCTTGCATCGTCCTACAGTGAGCCTAATTCCATCGAAGGTCCCAGTGCCGTCCTGTATGGTGAAGCTCTGTACTATCACTGCTTCGGCTCAGCAGATGTCTGCCGCTACGACCTGAACAGTAACAGTGTCAAACGCGTATCGCTTCCAGGCAACGGTGTGGGTTTCAGCGACAAGTTCCCATATTGTTATTATGACTGCCGTCGTAACAGTGATGTGGACGTGGAGGCAGACGAGACAGGACTGTGGGCGATCTACGCAACAGTCGGTAACCACGGTAATCTCGTGGTGAGCAGGCTAGTCTGGGACGAAGCAGCTGAGAGTCTCAATGTGACACAGACGTGGGAGACGAGACTGTTCAAGAAGGCGGTGAGCAACGCTTTTATGGTGTGTGGTGTGATGTACGCCACTCGTTACATAGACGAGTACCGCGAGGAGGTCTTCTACGCCTTCGACACAGCCACGGGGAAAGAGAACAACTTGCTCGCTCTGCCGCTGGAGAAGGTCGCCAAAGGAGTAGCAAGTCTGAGCTACAACCCGACCAACAGGCAGATCTACATGTACAATGATGGGTATCTTCTGGCCTATCAGGCCCACTTCTGAGCTGTTGTAACCAATGGCTTATTAACAGTTATGTTGTATTGTTGTTTGGTTCACTCAAAGTGTTAATCATGTACGCACTGATAAATGTTTTTTTTTTTTTTTCTGATAGTTAAACTTTAACACACTCTTTATTATATCTCATCTTCATTTTACGCACTGTATACTGATTGACTTATAAGATGATTGTACACGTCAGAATATATCTTGTACTTGTTGCTTATCTTCATGTGATTTGTGACCTCCTTAGTTTCAATAAAAAGATAAGAGGACAGCAGAGATGCGAGTGCAGACAGAGACGAGAGCGGCAGAAATGTGGCTGAGTTCTCTGTCCGTCCTCCCTGCAGATAACTGAAACCTTATTGACTTTGTCTTTCTTGTTTATTGTGTGTTTAATAAATGTTTAGTTCATTTAAACCTGACATTTTTTCACATAAGAACATTAGCAAAAAATAAATATAATTAAAAACCATGAATAAAAATAATAAATGAGCAATTTTTGAAAATATTGACAACATATTACTTATGTGATGATTCTGATACGTCTACTTACAAATCTAATACAGATTTTGCTTAGTTTATCATTTTATTCTCTTTAAAGTTATAATTTCTTCATGTTTTGCATTATGGTCATTGTCAGGTTGATAATAACGCTGTACCCATTACATAGTCCAGAGAAGAAAATTAAAAATGTTAAATTAGGTATTTAGTGCAAAATACTGCTGGGAACCTTCCAAAATTCTTACCTGCTAGATATGTGGACACAACAGGCCTCTCAACACAGACATGTACAAGTCACAAAACTCTTCAACTGAGAAACATCTAGTTGTACGACCCCTGGGATGTGACGTAAAGTTATTAAAGAAAAACAATCAATGTTTAATAATTAATCAAATGGTTAATCAATCAATACAGGTTTTTGACTTGGGCTTTGATTACTAGATATTTGTCATAATTTCCATGGAAGTGGACGCTGACTTCTAGTTTGTAAATTTGATAGGTCCCCCTGTCCCAAGTATTCATTCCCATCCGCGGTCCCTCCCGTGTCTCTAGTAATCCGTGTTTGTTCAAATTCCATGGAGAGATTTAAGGCTTTCCTTCAACAACATTTTGCCATCCAAAAGGTTGTGATACCGGACTGCTGACTTTTTCTTTTGTGTGCTTCCACCAAGTGGCCAGTAGATGGTGCCAACGCAGCTGGATTTGACTGCACTCATTTAAGGAAGTCCAAACGTATTTATAAAAAAGTGATTCGTCCCCCGAGGAAGTTTGAACTGCTTTATGACATACAGAGAGCAGAGATGACATAAGTATAAGGGGATGTGTGGACTCAAAAAATGGTAAACTCGAGTTTATAGCAGATGCCCTTCCAGTGCAACACCATCAAAGTTTTTGTTACAGCTTTTTAAATGGGTTTATTTTTGGACATGGCTTTACCTCTATATTTAGTCTGTTCCAACTGCACTCCACAGACGGAAAAACCAACAAACAAACAAACAAAAAACGTAGACGATGTTTAAGAAAATGTTTACACGGAATTTGTTTGATCTCTGTACCAGTACCACGAATCATACTGTATAACACATAATGTACATTTATGTAAAACACCTGATTCAAATTAACAGTCACATTCAGCATGTCATCAAGATATTAATGACACAGTCATTTGTATCAGAGTGTGTAAAAGCAGTGAAACACCTAAAACACGCAGGACAGCGGACCTCAAGGACTGTAATTGAGGACCCCTGGTAAAGGATTAAGCGGGTATAGAGGATGGATGGATGATTTTGAGCCTTACTCAGATAGTGACCTAATGGTTAAAATGTATATACAAAGGTATTCAATATTTTTTTCCACATACTTTACTTTACACATATGTTGACATGATGGACAAGTCAAGAAATGTAATATCCTTTCTACCTTTAGTGTATTTTATTCAGTAACAGAATATATATTATTTGTTTAGATTTGTTATTTTTTTGTGGGGTTGTATAGTTAAGAGAAAGAAGATGCTTGAAACAGTACAGTGCAATGACATTGCATTGTTAAAATTAATGAAATGGATTTTGTAAAGTTACAGCCACCATCGGCTACTGTTTTAATACAAACCATTAAATACTAGATGTGGCTGCATTTCATTGAAGGCAGTTTAACTCTGACAAAAAAAAAAAAAAAAAAAATAGCAACGTAGAGAGGAAAGAATTTATTTAATGACCACGTAGAAGAGAATTAGATTGTTGGTGTATAAAATCTGTAAGAATTACACAAATGTTACATTACGTTAATGCGTCTTGCTGATTTTTAAACCCATTGCTTAAATGGATGCACCTAATTATCCAATTACTCAAACAAAACCTTGTAAGAGACCATGTGGGAGTCACTGTAGGCATGCAGCATCCGGTCCACTGGACTGTAGTTCAGTGAAAGAATGTTAGCAGCCATCTTGTTCATGAAGATGCCAACGTTGAAATTCTCCTTCCCTGTTATGGTGTCGAAGGAGTAAAAGATCTCCTCCACTGATTTGTTGACATAGCGTGTAGCGTAAAGGATGCCGCAGGCCATGAAGGTGTTGGTCATGCTCTGCTTGTAGACCGAAGTGCGCCACGTTTGGCCGAGTCTCAGTGGTTCATTCTCCTCCACCTTGGACAGAACCAGGTTTCCATAGTCCTTGTTGGTGGTGTAGGTCACCCAGACCCCAGACTCGTCTGTGGCCAGGTCCAGGTCAGTGTACGGGTAGCATTCTTCAAGGTGGCAGAAGTTACCCTTTGAATTATACCTGGAGGACACAATAAAGGAATCATGGACAGGAGACCTGGAATAAGTTACTTTTTTTTGGTCATTTCCAATTAATTTTTTAGGGACAATACCTGTTTTTACAGGAGTTTTCCCTAAAATGTCCTGTTTTTTGTTTGGTTTTTTGTGGGGGTTTTTGCATTATGTCTTATTTACTGTGATTTCCAACATTTTATTCAGGTTTTTGCAACGCGTATGAGTCAGTCAAACCAACCTGGTGTCGCTGGGTAGTTGAAACTTTGAAATATTTTTGCTGATGAGGTCGAAACGACAAACAGAATATTCATTGTAACAGTTGTAGTACAAGGCCCCTCCATACAGAACCACATTTGGACCCTGGATGGTGTTGGTGGCTGGGTTAGAGGAGTGGATCTGAACATTGCCTGATAAGAAGTAAAGAAAGAAGAAAATTATTTAACAAAACTGTACAAATTATTTTCCAACAATCACACAGTAGAGAATTTATATAAGATACAATATTAACAAATACTGCAATTATTGTGTCAGTTGTTTCATAAATGCACTTTAGACTTTCCCTTGACTTAACCTTGCTCCAAACACAGCTTCATATACTCGCCACCTCAAGCAAACACAGCTATGTGTTTTGTGGTGTTTTTTTCCACATTGAACAATGCTTATATGATTTCATGTCTTAAAAGAAACCGTGGAGTTGGGTATGATTGGTTCAAACAAAGTAGACATTAAGAAACCGTTGAATGGAAATCATTGTTGGATTATTTTTCAAATATTTAACTCTACATTACAGCAATTAAAATAAACCACCAGTACTATTATTTGCACATTTTTCCCAATTTTGTAAATATATAAAAATAATAAAAAATGTTTGATCTTACAAAAATTTTAATAATCGGTCGCTCAAAGCAACTCTTTACCTGGGGTGCTGACGCCAATGATGAGAGCACTCAGGCCAGAGTATTGACGGACGTAGTTGGCGTATCTGTTGCTAGATGTCATCATGACCAACCAATACCAGCTCTCCTTTCCTGCTGTTGGTTTGGGATCCCGACCCCAGGCTCCATATGCATGCTTCCCAGGAAACTCTCCCTGCGTGTACACTCTTGGCCCCGTGATATTCTGAATCTGACCCAAAGGACAGTTACCTACAAGGAAAAATGAAAGATAGGTGAGGGAACTGTGTAATGTAATCCCATATGGTTACATTCATAGCCTATAAATTTTGATGTACCATGAGCCTGAGACGGCACTTAACCAAGCGCCATTCATCTAACCTCCGGATTGAGGCTCATGTGGAACTAAGATTTGTTGCAGTTCCTTGTCTATCTGTGGACATGGTGCACATGTCCATCTGTGGACATGGTGCACATTAGAAAAGAGAGTGAGAAAGAACGATTTCACTTTTTCACATCTGAATGTAGGGGCAGTCCGGTGGCTTAGTTGTTAGCACTGTTGCCTCACAGCAAGAAGGTTCCTGGTTTGATTCCTAGCCTAAACTGCTTAATCTGTTCTGACAGCACCGTTAGCTGCTGGCCAATTAAAAATGCGAATGTGTGCATTAACACGTGTTCAATATTTTACTTAAATGAATGCATGTTGAACAAATACCAGACAGAATCCACAATAAACAACTCCAATAACAATGGTTGTAATGTGTGTTTTCTTTTAATTAAAATATAACAATGGTGGTATTGTGTGAAGCTGACTTGGCTTAGATTTGCCTGAAAACAATAATTTACACATTTTAGGTTTGAAACTGGCAGCACGGTGCCTTAGTGGTTAGCACTGTTGCGCCACAGCAAGAAGGTTCCTGGTTCGATTCCTAGTCCGGTGGGTCTTTCTGTGTGAAGTTTGCATGTTCTCCCCTTGTTTGCGTGGGTTCCCTCTGGGTACTCAAACAACCTGGTACTGGTTGTTTGTCTTGTATGTGGCCCTGGAAAGACTGGTGACCTGTCCAGGGTGAACCCCTGCCTTTTGCTTACTATGTGTCGGGATAGGCTCCGACAGACCCCCGTGACCCGGAAACGGATAAAGCGGGAATTGATAATGGATGGATGGACATCTGAATGTCAACAAATTCTTTGATGGAGCAAACTATGTTGCCTTTACAACTGAAAAGATCACTATCAGGAATCATATAGAGGCAGATGCCACCACAGGTCTTGCCAGTCATCTCCAGATGAATTATTATGATTATGATTATATTTGTTATTTTATTCCTTGTTTTGCTATGTTTTGTCACAGCCAGGGATTTATTGTCTTTCACATATATTTAAAACAAATTATGGTCAGGAATAACATTTATAGTGTAATAATATCCTTATCTGTAGGTTATATAAAGTTTGTTGACCCACAAACGTTGTACTGTTATTGTAGCTCAAATAAATGAGTGTGTGGACAAAAGGAACTTTTAAAAGCCATTAAGGTCATAATTGTATTATATTTTATTTTTGATGAACTAAAACACATACCTTTTTCACCTGTTTCATGTTTCTATTACTGTTGCTACGGTTTCTGAAATATGCAATATTGTCATCAAATAAGATAAATGCGTTATAGTTCTTATTTATTCTCATGTATAAAATACATGAAAACAAAAGACCATATAACCAATTAACATAGAAATCTGATAATGACAAGCAATACTTATCAGCACTTTAATCAGCACAAAGACTGATTAGGTTTTACTTGTACATGGAAAGTTCAGAGTCTCTACTGTAAAGGCCTCAAGAGGAGCTGAAGCACAGCAGAGAGGGATTAGTGTAAAGTTGACTAAGTTCTGCTTTACGTTCTGACCTCACCTTGCTCGTTTTATTCCAATAAAATATTACATTACTATTAAAAGAATAACATGAAGAATTAAAAGTCATCTTTTGCTTATGCACAATATAAATATATTATTTATTTGTTTTGTTGTTGTTCTGAAACACAACTCACCCATGATCCTTTGACCAATATTGTGGGACTTACCATACTGAGGCTGAATCAGTGGTGCGGTGGAATTAAGTCCTTTTATGCACTGGTCCAGGTTAGTCTTCAGACGCCGATTGTCAAGTCGTCCTTTCACCACCTCCATCGTGTCAAACTTTTCCAGCTCCTGGATTTCTAATGTCAACTCATCTAGCTGTGAAAAATGTATTGAATTAACAAATTGAATGGGTGACTTTTCTATAGAGAGCTTTGAATAGTCATTTAAAATCCTTAAATTTAGCTTGGGTGCCTTTTTGAAATATGAATCCTTAAATTAGTTATAGCTACTTGAGGTTTTTTGATGAGAACACTTGGAATCAGTGTTAACTTTTTGTTAATTTCTATGTTATTTCCCCATTTTTGCTTTACTTTTTTTTCTTTTACACCTCTCAAATTTACAGTGCTGTAAAGCTGAGGTGAAGGTAAAAGGTGTTGTTTGAGTTTGCTTTAATTAGTTAATAAAATCACTCAAATCACTTTATTCAAACGTCAGTTCTTATGAACCCACATCTCTTAAAAAATAACTTTTAACATGCTGAGACGTAGTGACATGAAGACTTTTCCTCTGTGATATCTGTGACTTTGAAAGCCAGAAACCACAGTAAATATCACAGTAATAACATATGAGAGGTAACAGTAACTCCATGTTGATGGACAGAAGTGAACAAAAGATTAATTTACTATTCAAACGTAAACAAAGATGCTACCTCCTTTGGTGACATCTGTATTGAGCAGAGTGTGGCTGTAAACTACCTGATGATGGGTGTCGGCAGTGAGGAGCTGGTGCCCCAGAGTGGTCCGGTTGAGCTTGTCTATGAGCTGATTGATCTCGATCATTTCATTCTCTATAACATACAGGCTGAGAACCCCGTACAGCTCTCCGTCATTCTCATTCTCCAGGACGGACACGTCCTTATTCAGCTGGTCAAGTCGGAGATCCAGTCCCATCAGCAGACTCTCCAGCTCCAAGACCTGCAAAGACATCAGCAATTACATTGTATGAAAGCGTGCACACCCGTGACTGGACTTTAAAAGAGTTAGGTTACCTTCTGTAATGTGATTAGGCTGTTGCAGTTTGTGACATTGTTTTCCACGTTTTGGAGTTTGTCATGAGGGAATTCCTTCTCTGTGTTACGCACGTCGCATGTACACTTTTCACCTGAGGCTGCCTGGAAGGTATATGGGGAAAATGACATTTAAAAACAAAAAAAAAATAAAAAGAAAAGAATATTAATTTTTGTCTTACATTTGTGATGAGATGCTCTTACCTGCCAGGTGAGGGTGAACAGAGCACACAGTGCAATGACTGCATTCAGCTTCATGACTGACCAGATGGTAGAGCTGCCTGAAACCTTCTATGGACAGTGTCATTGTGACAGTAGATATGACTGCAGCTGCAGCTTCTAACCCGTGGACACTCCCACTAACCTCTGCATCTGAGTGTTTTTGTGATTGGTGTTATTATGGTGCTTTCCTATCTGCAGCTGATATTTTAGCAACTCTGAATAGTTTTCACTTGATGACTAAAAATGGGCTCCATGGTTGGTGCTGGTTGTGGAATCGCTCGAGGTGTGGAAAATATTTATGATGAAAGACGCTGGATACTCATTCAACTGGTTTAGAACCAAACTCGTGGCCTGCAATAATACAGGAAAATACATGAATGCAGCTAAGCTTTAACGATAAAAAAAATGATTGTTGTTAAAATGGGTTAAAGTTTACTAACTGCTGGCATACAACTTACCATTAACCATCAATTTAACAATTAAATAAAGCAGAAGTTACTCTCATACAACTCATAAATTTGACAATAAATTCTCACTGTCTTTGCATTGCTGCATACTTGGGGAAACATTAATACAAACACAAAGAAGGCAGGAAAAAGGTCATTTCAGTCGACCAGGTAATTGAGGAAGAAAACGACAACTAATCTGTTTGTGGTGCCTCAATTAATGTTATAACAAATGAATGTGTTCATCAGTCATCATTTGGGTTGGAACTGGGAATACCTAAGAGTACTAATCTAAGCCAGCAGTCATCACATGTTCCTCACAGCTGATTCATTTTGAGGTTTATGGTTCTGTTTTCATGAAGGTTCGAGTAGACGATGCAAAGAAAATCCACATGACACGATGGCTAATGTGTGGCTCTATTATGAGGATTTATTTCTATACTTACTTATTTTATGTTTGATGAGACCGAAGTGAAATAAATATATATTACAGGAACAGAAAGTTGCCAGGATGCACTAACAGCATGAAAAAGAGATGTAGAAAAACCACAGGACTTCAGACAGAAAATTTTAAATTTAATATTTAATTCTGTGGGGTTTTTTTATCCTTAAACACACAAGAAATTGCTTAATTTGTGTCTGCTAAGCTTTTTTGTAAATGGTGCAATATGTCTACATTTGATAAAATTTTGCAGACTTTATACTTAATGGACTTGGATCAGCAAAATACATCTGGCCATGCGTGCTAATAGCAGAAAAGTGAAGTTAGTGACAAAATATATAAACAATTGACTCTGACAATGTGGCTTTCATCTGGAGAGATTACCTTTAAATCATGTAAAGAAATTGTTTTGATCAAAATCAGTCCAACTGGTCTTTTTTGATGTTTGATCAAAAAGAAAATTAACTGTTGCATGGTTAAGTTGGTGTTTTAGCAAAACTGGAAACTGTCATGAAGCAAAAATCCTTAAACCCATGAAACCCCGTCCGTCCTAACATTGTTAAATTATATGTAAGGAATATATAAGAACTCCTACAAAACAGTTAATGTTCATTTGAGGTTCAACTGTAAAGTGAACTAAAAATGCTAAAGTGAAGTGTTTGTGCCTACGGGCCAAACAGCAGTACAGAGTACCTGGCCTTCTTGGAGTCCGTGGGAGGACGACTCAAACAGGACGGCAGTCCAGTTTGAGAACCACAAAATTTCATCTCTGCTTTGACCGGAAAAGGGTGACTTGCCCTCTCTGAGTAGGTGGAGAGGTCCTGCCTCGAGTGGTGGAGTTTATGTACCTTGGGGTCTTTGTCACGAGTGAGGGAAAGATGGAGAGTGAGATTGACAGACAGATTGGTGCAGCGTCTGCAGTCATGCGGTCAATGAACCGGATCATCGTATTGAAGAAAGAGCTGAGTCGCAAGGCAAAGCTCTCAATTTACCGTCAGTCTATGCTCCCAGCCTCACTTATAGCCATGAACTTTGGGTAATGACCAAAAGGACAAGGTTGCGGATACAAGCGGACGAAATGGGTTTCCTCCGCAGGGTGGCTGGGCGCTCCCTTGGAGATAGGGTGAGAAGCTCAGTCATTCGGGAGGAGCTCGGGGTTGAGCCGCTGCTCCTTCACATTGAGAGGAGTCAACTGAGGTGGCTTGGGCATCTGTATAGGATGCCTCCTGGACGCCTCCCTAGAGACGTGTTCCAGGCATGTCCCACCAAGAGGAGACCCCAGGGAAGACCCAGGATATGCTGGAGAGACTATGTGGCTGGCCTGGGAATGCCTCGGGGCACCCTCAAAAAAGCTGGAGCAAGTGTCTGTGGTAAGGGAGGTCTGGAAATCCCTGATTAGACTTCTGCCCATGTGACCCGGTCCCAGACAAGCAGCTGAAGATGGATAGATATCTAATGTCCTTAAATATTGATTATATCTTGTACATTGTGTACATTTTTGGCTTTTAATTTACTTTATTTGTATATTTTTTACTGAACCTTGAGGAACAAAGTCTGGCAGAACCAAATTCCTTGTTTGTTCGTACAATCTTGGCAAATAAAGTTAATAATAATTCTAACTCATTTGATTTTACATGCAAATGATCACAATAAGGGTCTTTGTGACTCTATTTCTGCCTCATGTTTGAGGTAGAACTGTCTTTGTATTGTATACAGCCTGAATTGTACTGTATATAACCTTTGTTAAGTAGAATTTGAAAATAAAACTTTCTGGTCATGTGCCGTTGGCTTTGGACTACTGTGAAACTGTATTCATGCATTCCTTTTGGAAGCTGGTTATGGTATGGAAAATACACAAGCTATGAAAGGTCATATGAGCTGATTGCCTGATTGACTAGCTGTGTGCCTAAACTGAACCATGTTTGAATCGGGCCTAAATTCAAGTCACCACGTATGGGCCACTGTTCGGCCCGTTGTGACTAATTTGCTCAATTCTTGGCTCAAACTGGTTAGAATCAACACACCAAACTCTTGAGCAAGTCTGGCAGCCAACTAAACCGATTCCGCCAGCCGTCAGAGACACAATCCTTCTACCTGCACTGTGTTCTGGAGGTCAATGCTGCCTCTGGCTTAGAGCTGCAACTGGAAAACACAGAGGGAATCCACATAAGGACAAAAACAACAACATATGTATCTCTATTTTGGAGATTTCTTGTAAGATTTATCTTTGTTGAGGAAGTGGTGACAGGTTTAAGGAACAGAAATTAACCATACTGCAATGAGTGTCCAAATTATACACAATTACACACAAGATTTAAACAAAAAGGTTTTACTATGGTTTTTTTTTTATGACAAAAATCGCACTTCCTGTGCAAGCTAAGCTCTTCTCATGAAACCACAAGGACAGTATGCTATCATTTTACAGAAGCTGTGGCCTTTAGATTTTATATGTGATTGATTTAAAATACAAGCTCACATATATTTGACTCATTGTAACTTGATTCATTGATTAACTTGCCATGAAACAGGCCTAAACCCTGTCCGAGAGTTGCTATACAGACGTTCACATGCCCAGCAGTTAGTATTTCCTCTTCAGCACAAACCAATAACCTTTTATGGATTTAACCACCGATTCCAGTAAAGGTTTTCTAAAATTAGCTGACTGTAATATGGCAATTTTGAAATGAACCCACTATGACATGTACCGGCCTTTATCTGCTCCAAGAGAACACCATTTGGTCACTGGTTTTCGTCACATTATTGCCAATAATATGACATTACTCTTTTTGTTGAAATGTTAACACACACAATAGCTTAAATGGGTCAACCTCAAAGAAATGGATATGCATTGCTAAATAACCACATTTGATGTTTATTAATTTTTATCAGTATTATGCAAATAAAACTTTGGTTGATCATATTCATCATATTGGCTTTTAATTCAATTCATTTCAATTCAATTTTATTTATATAGCTTCTATTACAACACAAGTTGTCTCTAGGCACTTTCCGGAGACCCAGTTAATAGATGAGGGTTGAGGCAAAGAGAAACAGAGAAGGTGAAAGGCATATAATCAGCCAAACTTTGCCTTTCACAGTAGCAGAGTGTAGCCAAAACTCTATGACAAGATATTGACATTGTTTTAAGATCACTTTCTTTTAACCTTAGTCATTTGGTGTCATTAAAATGAGGAATTTAAGGATCTTTTCTTTTAATCTCAAGTACCCTTTAATTTTTAAAATGTAATCTGTCATTTTTCATTGCATTTTTTAATTTTTGCTTATTCTGTTGACTGCAGGATCTCTCCCCTATTTTTGGTATTTAAAAGGTTTTAGAAGTATTTGTGAAATGTACTTGCAGATATCAGATTTATTTTATTATTAACACAGCAGGAAAGTTTCCAAAGAGGAAATATTTGAAAAGGGGAATTAGGAAACTCTTGGCCCAACCCCATAATTTCAGAAAGTCTACAGCTTGATATCTAAAGCCGTGTCATGACTCATCAGTGATCGGAAGTACGTCAGCTAATTGTGTGTTTGTTGTGACAGGACATATTACAGAAGTGAGAAGACGAGCGTTTGGGTCTTTGTCAGTCCAGTCTTCATTTCCACTGCTCCAACCATGCTGCTGCCGCTCCTCATGCTGGTGACATCCACAGTGAGTTGTACTTCTTTTATGCATCCTGAAAAACACATGAAGTGTGTAAAATGTGTTAAAGGAATTTCATGTGGTGTCCCAAATTTTTGCTTCTGTGTGTGATTTGCAGGGTGTCGGCCAGGCTCAGCGAGTGTTGGGTCAGAAGAAGTCCAACGTGTGCGTATGCGAGGTGAACTCCACCATGTGGTCGTTCCCTGCTGTGAGGTTTGAAGCTGTGCTGCAGCAGGTTTACACCTGCCAGGGATCTTTGAACAACCTGCAGGAACAGGTGGGACATCACAGACACGGGGTAACCGTTATATTCAGGTAATATTCAGGTTATATTTAGGTTATATTCACATTTTATATCAACACCTGTTACCCCACAATCAAAACTACACTGCAAAAATACATCACAGCAACGTAAATGTGATTTAAACATTATCATCCAAATATTTGACTGTTACTTTAATAAGGATTTTACTGTGACTTTACTTACATTCAAACTGTTGTTTGAATACACAACATTATTCAAAGTATTGAAGTATTTTTTATTTTTAAAAATAATCTTTATTTATTTTTACAATGTGTCCCCGATGTATGACTTTTGATGAACTGGAGCCATGAAATCTCTGAACAATCTAACTACAGTTGTAGTCAGTTTTGTGCTGATTCGTGGATCACGTTGTAGCTGCTGCTTGTATTTCCCTGCAGGTGATGATCTCCAACCAGCGTCTTCCTGAAATCCATGTTCAGATTATGAATGTGACGGCTCGGCTACAACCCTACAAGTACCTGCATGACCAGGGCCTGTACACGGTTCTGGCTCTGCGCCAGCTGGGCCAGGAGCTCGTCCAGTTGGAGACGGACGTTGACGTCGTCCACAGACAGCTTAACAACGACCAGACACGGAAACTCACAATAGAGGTGTGGCAAAAAAAGTAAAAAAGAAATATTTTTAAAAGAAGAGCCAGAGGCAGCATCGTGTCATTATTACAACCAAATTATGGCAGGTCATGAGCAAATAAAAGAAAATGTTTAAAAAAATCAATGTAGCAACAGGTCAAACCTGAGTTATGTAACCTACTTGACTGCATGTGTGGTATTTTAATAGGTGGACAAACTGCATAAAGATGTAAAGAAGATGCAAACATCAGACACAATCAATATGAAGACTGTAAAAGAGAAATTGCGCTACCTGAAGAACAATGTGGAATCCTGCAAGTCAATCCCCACTGACTACAGAAGTAAGTGTGTGGTGGAGGTGGTGGAGGTAGGTGGGGGGGCACGCGCCTTCAAAAACCATGATGCACCCAGAAAAATTAAAGTAGGCAACAGGAGTAATCCGATTGAGGTGTAAATTGTTATAAATGAAGATATGGGTGAATTTAGTCCTCTGTGGTGTCCGTTCTGAGTAGCTGCTTCCTGAATCAAACTTGTACCCTTTCAGGGATCCCTCTTGTTTCTATTTCCAGGCCAGCACAGGCACTGCCACAGGGGCTTGATCGCCAACATCAGTGACCCCATCACCACTAAGATCAGTCCTCATGGAAAGGACTACGTCTCTGGTTCGTGGGGCAAACAGGCAAAAGCAAACAGTGAGAATCAGAGAAACAGCTACTGGGTTCAGCCGCTAGTCAGCAACCAAATCTCGGGCAACACCCTGCGTGTTTATCAAACCTACGAAGACTTCATGGCCTCCACCAACCATAAAGACTTCACTTTTGCTCCATCCTACACTCATGCCAATTCCATCGAAGGTCCCAGTGCCGTCCTGTATGGTGAAGCTCTGTACTATCACTGCTTCGGCTCAGCAGATGTCTGCCGCTACGACCTGAACAGTAACAGTGTCAAACGCGTATCGCTTCCAGGCAACGGTGTGGGTTTCAGCGACAAGTTCCCATATTGTTATTATGACTGCCGTCGTAACAGTGATGTGGACGTGGAGGCAGACGAGACAGGACTGTGGGCGATCTACGCAACAGTCGGTAACCACGGTAATCTCGTGGTGAGCAGGCTAGTCTGGGACGAAGCGGCTGAGAGTCTCAATGTGACACAGACGTGGGAGACGAGACTGTTCAAGAAGGCGGTGAGCAACGCTTTTATGGTGTGTGGTGTGATGTACGCCACTCGTTACATAGACGAGTACCGCGAGGAGGTCTTCTACGCCTTTGACACAGCCACGGGGAAAGAGAACAACTTGCTCGCTCTGCCGCTGGAGAAGGTCGCCAAAGGAGTAGCCAGTCTGAGCTACAACCCGACCAACAGGCAGATCTACATGTACAATGATGGGTATCTTCTGGCCTATCAGGCCCACTTCTGAGCTGTTGTAACTGACGGCTTATTACCAGTTATGTTCACAAGTCATAGCAGTAAAAAAGCAAAGAAGCAAAAAAAAAAAAAAAAACTGCTTAATCTGTTCTGACAGCACCGTTCGTTAGCTGCTGGCTAATTAAAAAGCGAATGTGTGGATTAACACGTGTTCAAATATTTTACTTAAATGAATGCATGTTGAACAAATACCAGACAGAATCCACAATAAACAACTCTAATAACAATGGTTGTAATGTGTGTTTTCTTTTAATTAAAATATAACAATGGTGGTATTGTGTGACGCTGACTTGGCTTAGATTTGCCTGAAAACAATAATTTACACATTTTAGTTTAGTGGTTAGCACTGTTGCCTCACAGCAAGAAGGTTCCTGGTTCGATTCGTAGCCCGGTGGGTCTTTCTGTGTGGAGTTTGCGTGGGTTCCCTCCGGGTACTCCGGCTTCCTCCCATAGTCCAAAAACATGCAGGGTCGGTTAACTGATCATTCTAAATTCTCCCTAGGTGTGAATGTGAGTGAGATTGGTTGTTTGTCTGTGTGTATACATGTAGATTCAGTACTGGTTTTGGTGCTGGGCTGCTACGGGGAATGTTGCGAGTAATTTTACCTTGTATTATCACAAATAAGCACACCAGTGAGAAACCTATCAGATACTTGTGCTGCCAGAAGATCACGAAACGTTACAGTAAAACCACAAATCCAGAGGAACTGTGGAGGATGAAGGACAGGGAGAAAACAGAGCACGGAGGTGATAGGGTTAAACTTTAACACACTCTTTGTTTATCTCATTGTTATTTTACGCTCTGTATACTGCTTGTCTTATAAGATAATTGTACACGTCAGAGAATATATCTTGTACAAGTTGCTTATCTTCATGTCGTCTGTGACCTCCTTATTTTCAATAAAGGCCTCAAGAGGCCACCAGAGAGGGGGGGCTGCGGACAGAGAAAATAGCAGCGGAGATGAGGCTGAGTTCTCTGTCCGTCCTCCGTGATGATGAATGAAAACTTACTGACTTGTTTTTCTTCCTTATTGTGTGTTTAATAAATGTTAGGTCGTTTAAACTTGACATTTAATTGGTCCTTCGAGCCGGATCCCAACAAACCAAGGAGTCCAGCAGGTGCGGTGGACTTCAAGGTAACTGTGGACATTTATAAATTTCAAGGCTGATCGTCCGCCTCACCGGCTGGAGTCCAAGGTTGACGGGAGAACCGAAGGAAGACAAGGTTGGTAAGTGAGATTTTGTTGTGTTACCCTGAAAGAATAGGGTGTTGAGGGACGACGGAGTCCGATAAAGTCTGTGTTAAAGGCCGTGGAATTCTAGACACTGACGGTAAAAGAGGGGCGCCGGAGTCCGATAAAGTCCATGAGAAAATACGTGAAAATTCTAGATACTGACGGTAAAAAGAGAAAAATAGACGGAGGAACCGATAAAGTCCGTGGGTAAAGTGACGTCATTTCTGTGTTGAGTGATTGTGAGTGTGACTGGAGATACAAACCACCAGGTCTCATGTAAAAGCAGTAGGAATGTAAACAGCAACCTGTTGTGGAAGCAGAGGCAAGAATCCTCCACTCGAGTGTTGAGTAGAAGTAAGGATTACCACTTCAGGTGATTTAATTGTTGTCCTACTGACAAAAAATCCAGGTGTTTAGAATACCCTAGGTATTGAGACCGACCTGGACTAAAAACATCTAAAAAAAAAAGAAATGGGGAAATGGATCAGTAAAATCGACCATAAAAGAGGATTGGTTTGTGAGGACTGGAAATACATGCAGAAAAAAGATCCGAAGTCAATAAAATACCTTAACCTGTGGATCAGTAAATATGGTTTTAAGGGAACTCTAAACTCACAGAAAATAGTTGAACTGCAGGATAAGATAACAATTGACACAAAACAGAACACCAAGAAGATGCTGAAGCGCGGCTTTGCAGAGAGCCAGATATGGTTGAACGAGGCGACGAGGCGTGAACAAGGAGAAGGGAGGGGGGACTGTAGAAAGGAAAAAACCAGAGGTCATGTTTTACAAAGCAGATGAGACGGGGCCTGTACAGAGAAGACAGAAAGATGAAAAAAGTGACGAGGATAGCAGAATTATTTCTGACAGTATCCCGATCTATCCACTGTTACCGCCTCCTAATCTTGAACTGACCCTGAAAAACACACCTACTTCTCCGCCAGCCGCTGACACTGTTCCTCTCATTGAAGTTGCCAATCCTAACACTGATGATGTTAAAAAGGCTGAAGAAGGCCTGTCCTCCCATGGGGAGGATGTGGAGGGATCTGTCCATGACGTGGAGGACCTCGGACGGTCCTGTCACCACGTTTCAACGCTTCATCTGTCTTCACAGTGGTGGACATCAGGAACACCGTTTTCTCTGTCCCCGTTCATAAAGACAGAAGATCTTGGTTTGGTTTCAGATTTCTGGATGGAAGAAGAAGGAAGAAGAAGAAAAAAAAAAGATCTGTACCAATGGGCTTCTGTGTGAGCCATGATGATGATCATGTCTCAACAGGAGGGAAGGGGTCAGAGGTCATTTGGATTGAAAACTCCGATAGGAAAGGTGAGCCAAAGTCTGATAATAGGGTGGATTCAGACATTTAGAGTCTGAATAGACCCGAAAGTCAGTGAAGCATTTTAAGACACCTGACCAAGTAGAGGAGAAAATAATTCAATCGAAATGACACCAAACGGGTAAGAAATGCTGCAGGATGCTGGATGGAGACTTTATTCCTCATCCTGAGTTTTTGTTGTTTTAGTCACCCTGTTGCTTCCTGTTTCAGTGAATCCTGATATCTCAGCTGAAGAACTGACGACTGTCTGCCGTAACATCAAGAAGCCTTCGGAGAAGCAAGAGATCCAGCAGCTCCACTTGGGCCTCTGACAACGATCCCACATACATGGATGTCATCAGATCTCCACTGGGTGTCAGATGAGTATAAATTTGTAAGACCAGATAGCAGCAGGATTTGAGTCCTCTGTTTGGTGCACATTAAAAAACATGAAGACAGAATAAAACTACATCTACTACAATGTTCAGAAATTAGGAAGCTGGACACAGAACGGGTTCGAGGCTGTATTTGGACAGCTGTCTGCCACGTCTCTTATGACTTTCCAGAACAGGATTGTCCTGGAGAAGGGAGGTGTGTGTGTGTGTGTGCCATGTTTGGAAAACAGTGTTGCACTTTTGATAACACCGCAGATGGTAGTCTTACCAAGGCCATGCGAGGGCTGCGGACCCTGAATGGTAAAAGTGCTGAAGGAGCACTCCGGTGTTTGACACCTCCATGTGGGACTCCTGGCTGGATGCATGTGGCGAGTACCGAACCTTAGAATCTTCTGTACTAGTATCCATTGCTGTATTTTCAGCATTTCTGACATTGTGTGGTTGTTGTTGCATCCCGATGTCTGCGTGCACTGCTGAACCGATTGATCACCACAGCCATCTCACCCTGGAAGACCGTGTGGCACAAATGTATCTGATTTTGGGTCTTGACTCTGATAAAAATGATGCAAATGTTGATGATGATGAAAATGACTCTGATAATGATGATATTAATATCTCTTCTTTTTTTGCCTTATTGAAACCCCTCTGAGCGTAAATGTCTTTGTTCTCATTGAGGGAGTGGTGGCCTAGTGGTTACAGTGGTGGGCTTGGGGCATGGAGGACCCAGGTTCAAGCCCAGGACTGCCCACAATGGTAAATCACTGCCCTGCTAGCAGCCCCACTGCTCACTAGTGAAAATAGTTGATGGGTTAAAAGCAGAGACTAATTTCGGTGTGCATCGTACATACAGCGTGTGCACGATGTCAACACTGACAAGAAAGGGAAAAAAAAAAAAAAATGACTCCATGACTGAAGACCACCTGAAGTGGTCTTGGACAACGTGAAAAAAAACAAAGATTGTGTTAAAGCAGGAGGGAATGATAGGGTTAAACTTTAACACACTCTTTGTTTAATCTCATTGTTATTTTACGTTGTGTATACTGCTTGTCTTATAAGATAATTGTACACGTCAGAGAATATATCTTGTACAAGTTGCTTATCTTCATGTCATCTGTGACCTCCTTATTTTCAATAAAGGCCTCAAGAGGCCACCAGAGGGGGGTGTGCGGACAGAGACGAGAGCAGTGGAGATGTGGCTGGTTCTCTGTCCGTCCTCCGTAATGATGAATGAAAACTTACTGACTTTGTCTGTCTTCCTTATTGTGTGTTTAATAAATGTTAGGTCGTTTAAACCTGACTGGAGGGGAGTTGTAAATAAGATCACATCCTAATGAAGATAGATGGTTTCACTAGTGAATAAACTGCATTTTAAGTGCGAGACAGGAAAGTGCAGGAATATTGAAAACACAAGCAAGCCTTCAAAGCAATTTTCTTTTTTTTCTTTTCTTTGTTTTACTTTTAGTTGTAGTTCTTCCGTCAGTGATTTAATATATTTATATTTTTTTATTTATATATTTAATATTTTCAATTATCTAAGCATTTATCACTGAGAAGATAAATTTGGGCAGTGTCCTCCAGTCACATGTTACAAAAATCTAAAAACTAATCATAAAAACAAGTCCTGAAAATGAAAGGTCACTGTGTGAACCATCACTTAGTTATTTAAATTATATATTAGTGTGTAGTTATTAGAAATTAGAATTAAACAGGCTTTTTCCTCTTCATCACCAGCTGAACCAACAGCATTGTACAGAATCCTGTATCAAAGTGGGGTATGTTGTTTTATCACATTTTCTCATGCTGCTCTGTATTTGGAGATTGGTGACTGGCATTGATAGGTGAGAACGATGAAAAGCCGCAAAGCAGAACTTTCAAGCCTCCAGTCATTATAGCTGATCTGTTGAGGGGGGGTGGGACACCTTTTTTTTTTTTTTAAATAAGCAATTATTGGTACTTTATGGTTTTATTTCCTAGCTCATGAACCCATGAAAGATAACTGTTTTCCAGAGACGGCCCTGTTTGGAGCTTAAACAGAAGCCAATCATGTCCACTGCTGTTTAGAGGATTCTGGATATAGTGATGAACAATCGACAGATTCATCTGTGTTTCCACTTACTGCTCAGTCTCATGTTATTTTCATTCCAGTTTTTGTTAACTTTTTAAACTAAGACAATTGTAATCACAGATGTTAAAAAAATCAATAAAGATTATATTTTTTTTATGACGTTACTGCGTCATTTTACTGTGCATGAGCAGTACCGAGTTTGATTTATAAAAAGGAAAAGACTGGAAGCTGCTCGTAGTCCTGCCAGATTCCAACAGTAGGGGGCGGTGTGATCACACGCTCAGGTTGCAGAGGACAGATGTTTCCACTGCCGTGGCCTGGTTTTCAGTTTCTGGCTGGCTGCCTCTCAGACACACCCAAAGCCCTGCTCACATAATGAAAGACCTTCTGGTCTGCAGATTTAAAGAAGCTAAACGGCAGCCGGCTGGCACAGAACACAGCTCAGTGGTGTGCTCCGGACAGCGCCTGCGGCCGGCTGATTTCATGTTTCTGTACCGGGAAAAAAGGCTTGGGAGGACCCACATGTTCTGAAATGATATGTGGGATCCTGTAACATTTGGTTCACCGTCAGAGCTTTGTAGTTTTTTTTTATTTATTCATTCATTTCTTTAAATATGCTCCTATATAAAACTACAAAAAGATCACCCCTGTGCTGTTTAAAATAGGAAAAGGGCAGAAAGTGCAGTTTTATTGAAGGGCCACATTTCCTTACTGATGAGCATTATGGGAAAGTATGCTCCGTTTGTAAAGAATTTCTGTACTCATGTAAGTCCTTAAAGCAAGATTTTGACCACATTTAAGACGTGCTTAGGTGTAAATAAAGAGACAGCTTTCACAGCACAGTTGTTTGCTGAGTTGCACATCAGATAATCGAGACTCTGGAGTCTGAGCCTCAGTGTCGGATCGCCTCCCTCATCTGGCCAACATTGGGAAATAAGAGTTTTTGAGAGAGAGGATGATCACTCTTCAAGCTGTCTCTTTTTCCCCTCAATATTTACTATAAAAGGCTCCTTATCAGAACATTATTTGTGAGTGATAATAAACATAGTAATAAAAGAGTCTCACTCATGAGACCAATAAAAGAAAAGTGTGTGATCTAGGTTTGGACACAGGTAGTGACAATGACTTTAACAAAAAATAAATATTGGAAATGACATATTACAAGATTAGAGGATGACAGAAACAGGTCTTTATCTTTGAACCGTCCTGTTAATTGGGCAGCTGAAGTGTGAAGACTATGTTTGAGTTTGAAGGATAACTGACACAGAAAAGGTTTTTCCAGCTCACTTAAATAGCAAAGTCTTCACTATTCCAGTTGAATTTGTTCTCTCAGCAGGACATCGCAGCTGGAGTACACTTAGTCATGTGCACGGACGAAGTTGTGGATTCTTCTTAATTTTGTGGAAGTGGTCTTTGTACAGAGTCCTGTTCAGTGATCCTGGAGCGCCACCTTGAGGTTGATGTTTATCTCTGTCAAAGACATGTTCAATGATATACTCACAAAATCCTGATTTATGTCGCATTATTAATGTGTTCTAACTTCAACTTATTGCAAAATCATCCAAATATTGTAATATGGTGCACCGTCGTACATCTTAAATCTGATTGGATGTTAAATTGGTTAATTGGCTAAATTGCAGAGCTTGCTGCAGGTTGATTGCATCCCTTTGATGTGAGTTGCTTTGGATGAAAGCATCTGCTAAGTGTAATGTAAAATGTATTTACAAGTTTAAAATCGTAAGTGCTGGCTGGTTTTCAGATGCCATAATGAAACTAAAAAAATAATTCAAAGCAACAAGAGCTCAGCAACAGTATCACCCAAGACAATATTCAGAAACCCAATCCAGGCTTGCTTCTCTGAGAAGATTGTGTTTCCTCGAGCACCAACCTCTGATCATATTAGTGCTTTGGGCTAATTACCAAAATTCCAGCAGGATCCTGTTGGGACTGGGATGTCGGTGTGTGGCTACTTGGCTGCAGAGATACAAAATCAGAATCAGACTCAAGGTCAGACAACAAGGAGTCGGACACACTAACTCCACTGGACAGATTACAAATGTGCAGAATTACATCTGTTGCTCTCGCTGCTAAAAGCAGAAACTACAGCTGATATTTCTCTTGAGCTGAAAAAAATAAACTGCAGGCAGGCAAATGCTGTGGCTGCAGATTTAGGCAGCATGTAACCTTCAAGAGATAATGGTGCAGGAAGTGAGACTGAAGGGCAAACTGGCAGGAGGAAATTATTATCATTATGATCTTTCATTGGAATGTCATTAGTGGTTTTAAGGTGAGGCTTTATTGACCAGGCTCATACTTATGCCAGGAAGTCCACTCTGTTTTGTTTTGAAGGCTTTGACAGCTTAACCTTTACACATGATTGGATCATCATTTCACATCAATATGCAATGGTCATGTTGAAGATCTGATGCACAGAGTCATTATCATCATTATCATCTGCTGGCATCAAGTGCAGAGGATCTCCAGCAGTGGTTGACATCAAGCTGAACCTGTTTGGACTTGTCAGGCCATCTTCCCGATAGCATTACCAGGCGGGGTTACCACTGAGAAAAAGCAGTCAGTCAACCTGACGTGCATGTTGGGAGGATGCAAACCCCGCACAAAGATACCTGGCTGGAAATCAAATTAAGGATAATTTTTCTATTAAAAATCCGTGCTGACCACAAAACCACAAAGCTGCCCTAAATTTACTCTCCACAGCACCAGAGCAGCTCCTTTCAGCTCCTGTTTCTCAGTGAAGCTGCCAAGATGACAAAAGTTTATTTGACTTTGTTGAACTGGCAGTTTCCCAAAAAAACTCTCTGAAACCCTCAAATTGAAAGCCTTTAAAAAATGCCACAGAATCAATTGTCTGCTCGATACTTCAGTTCAGAGGAGAAAATGCAAACAAACACCAGCCGAGGATCAGATCCATAAACACGGATCAGAGTGGAGGCATCGTGTTTCAGCAAAGGATTGTTTTTACTTGCAAATTCCTGATACATTTGCATATCTTAAGCAGCTCTTTTGTACACATTTGCTACAGTGGCACAGCAAGCATTGTTTTAATTGGTGTATAGAAATTAGCCTCCACATTGAATTTTAAAGAACTTTACATTCCCGTGGTTGACAGTGATAATTGGAGGTGGTTCTATCTTGATAAAGATCTCGCTGAGCACCTTGATTTCAGTAATGAATAATTTAAGAGTTATTTTTTTTAGCACAGGTACAGGTAAAGGTACACAACAGTTATTGTCCTCACCTCTGGAGCCCGTAAAGTCAGCCAAAGAAGCATGTGTTGAGTAGCTGCAAGTGCGAGGAGGATCACACGTGCTCACGTTACGGCTCAGTACTTGGTGGACCACAGTTATGCTGAGAAACACTGTCTTGCCCGGTTTCTCCAAGCAGAAAATGTTGTGTGAGCTTGTATCATGTGCACACAGCATCTTTTGTGACTTGCATGCTTTCAGTCCTAACACAGGTCCATCACATTTAGGGACCCCTGAAGCTGGTGTTTTTCTGCTGTTTCTGAAAATTCTGCAAAAAGAAAAGTCGACACGATTACAAGACAAAGCGATCGCCTTTGCAGGATTTATTTCATAGAGGAAAAGACCGAGTAAAATCTCTTTACATATTTACAACCAGGAACTTTTGTGTTGAAGTACTGAACCAGCAGAAAGTGCACCCCTAGAGGGACAGATTAGTATTAGAAGATTTTCCCTCCTTACTAATTAATTACGTTTCCTTTTGTGAAATTAAGTATTTTTGAATTTAACCTGAATTGAATTATTATCACAATAGTGTTAGCGCCGCTTGTGTTCACGCAGCAGCTCATAAGCCCTCTTGTGGTCAGATATTGAGTTGCTACATATGTGGCTTTAAGATACATTTTGTTTGACTTGTTTCACCCACACAATAGTAGAAGATCTATATGCTTTGTCACATTAAACATGTTTGCAATATTTTATGTGTTTGTAGGTACAACATAATGGATGTGTCTTTAATATAAATAAAGCATTTTCAATATAAATGAACAAAGGACAGTCTCTGAGCATGTTCTGAGCTTCTTTCCTTAACTGATCATTTTGAATCAAAGACTCTAGGAAAAGTCGGCCACTATTGGAAGAATAAGACGCAGATATTGATGTTGTGGGGTTTACTATGCACAGAGTAAATGTAGTACACAGCTTATGCTCAGGTCAATAGACCAACATTGATTTCTAGATTTCAAATAACAGCACATATGTAATTTCCCTGGAGCATTTATTCCTCCAAATTGGTTTTCCTTCTACATCGACCCCCCCATCCCCCACCACCACCGGCATTAGAGCCGTCCGTTATATAATCTGCACTCATATTGTCACGCATAATTATAGGAATAGTAATTAACAAGAAATTATTCTTAAGACTAATTCTAAAAGGTTAAACTTAAAAATAAAAATCTTACATTATTACCATGTTATTATTGTACGATAGACATCTGGAGAATTGACAGGTGTACAGGAAGGCTGCTGGGGATAATGTGCGCCTGTGTGTGTGTTGTAATCTTTGCAGATGCTAAGCCACAGGTTCAATCCAATCAGTTCACCTCATTTGTCATGTCCTCCACCAGTTTTTGATTTTCTACAAACCTTTTCATTCACAGTTTCGGCTTTCTATACTGCTTATTATAATTAATGTGTGTGCTGTAAACTACATGTCCAAACCATTAGAAATAACAGAAAATAATCCTATAAAGTGTTGGCAAAAAGAACAAGAAAAAAAAAAACTCTCAATTTAGACTCATGTTAAAATCTCTACATAACCTGCCAGAAAAAAATTGCACCAGGTCTTAGGAGGTTAACCTCACATGTGCTTCTGTGTAATCTAGATAGATCTTTGGATGTTTGTGCCTCATCCAGTTCAGACTACGGTTCTGTTTCTCACAGTTTAATCATACTGAATTTAATGAAAACATTTTTTCTGCCCTTGTTTATGATGCATATTCATCATGGACAGTCCTATGTCCTGGTCTCCCAGTATTCTTAGTCTTGGCAGCTACATGCTGTTGTATCTAAAACCGACATTCAAGTTCCTGTACAACATTTTTTGTTCCACTTTTAGATGATGTGCATGTACGAGAAACACTGATCCTCATTTCAATCAGCACCCTCTGTGAATTATTTCTTTAACATGACAAACATCATTGTGGCCTCTCATTGCCCGGTTTGGAAACTCATTTGTCTCACCACTTCCCCAAAACAGCATTAGACATGAAGTCTGCTCACCACAGTCAAACAAAAAAAAAGATGGATTTCTGTCTTCTCTGTTAGTTCTCCAAATACACATTTTTTTTTACCCTTTTCCATCCAACTCACAGCTTTTCTGCCAAGCCTAAGCTGAGGTCCCTTGGCACTGTTAAAAACTTTAATTAACCAACAAGATATTTCTTCTGCCTCTACAGAGACCCTACTTTCAGTTCATATTTGTGTAGCTAAAACATCCAATCTGGCAGAAGCAAAGGAGTAGAAACAGAAAAGCACACACTGTACCAAAGAGAGACCATGGAAATGAATTCCTCCATCAACTCAGCATCCCTGGCCGTCTGCCGCATTTCTTCAGTGTTGTTGGTCTGTTGAAATGGCAAATAAGAACATAATCTTGGAAAATGTCCCTTAAAGATCCACAAACAGTGTCTTATATGCATCTCCATACAGGATTACATTTTTGGACAGTTATCAATGATTTTTTTCCACTATCCCATCAGTGAGAACAAAGCAATGCATTACAATATAAGGGGGTTTAATGAGAACAGAGCATGGTGCATATAGAGAAAGCAGTCTATTTTTATTTTCCCCCACATAAATACAGCTTTTGTATTAGTTTTTTATTTAGTTCAGTGTGTTTTTAAGTGCAGATGTTGTCGCTGCTGGCAAATAAAGCTGTTTTCTCCTTCATCTGACTGATGGCAGAGATTAAAGCTCCTAAACTTTAAAGCCACAGTAAAGTGTATTATATTCACATGGTAATAATGCATGAAGAAGAGTTGGTTAATGTGATGAACCTGCTGAAAATGTACTTTTTATGTTTGTAGTTCTTGGCTTTATGCTAATTGTTTCTTCTGGCTTTTTTTTTGTTTTGTTTTTTGTTTTTTTAAAGCCAATGCCTTATGATTCAGTCCCACAGAGACCCATACAAAACAAAGAACAGCGTGAATAATGAGCTTTTATTAACTCAGAAGTTAGAGTCCAGCTCTGCAGGATGTGTTGTGTGTAACAGGTTTGTCATGTGTCAAAACTGTAATTAGATATTGTTGCATTTCAAAAAAATTAATTAATGTAGACTCAACAGTGGTACTTTGTCACTTAGTGTTATTTTTGTAACTTATCCTTTTAAATCCTGTGAAAGCAGTAAAGGGATATGTAATGTTTCTACATGGTGTTTCTATTTTGGCCCAATTCTGGTTTAAATTTTATATAAGCTTGTACATAAATGTAATCACTATCCAAACCTCGGTCCAGCATCTTTTTATATCCAGGATGTCCAACCCTCTAACCCAAACTGTTTCTGTGAATGCTCTCTTTCTCCAGCCCTGCCTCCTGTATCTTGGTCAGTGGTGCTGTCTCCAAGCCACAGAGAAAGACTGGCCTCATTACTGGCTTGTAAACCTTGTTCTTTACGTTCACGGCTACTTCTTTATTACAAATAACTCCAGATAGTCTTGTCCACCCACCCCATTCTGTCTGCACTCTCTTATTCATCTCTTTTCCACAGTCCCCATTCCTCAGTATTTCAACTTCTGCCCCTTCTTCCGCTCTACTACTTGCTTTCTCACTGTTCCGCCTGCCACCCTGTCATGTATTGTGTCTTCCTGCGATTGACCTTCATTCATAATCATTTTAGTGCATATCCCAGCCTCTCCGCTTTTCTTCCATCTGGTCTGTATTCTTATGACAGATCACAAAGTCATCTGCAAACAGCAAGGTTCTTTGAGAATCCAATCATACTACATCTGTCAATCTATCACTATGGCAAAGAAAAAGAGACCAAGGATAACGCTTGATGCAGTCCGACTTCCAAATGAAACACATCTGTTACTCCTACTCCAACTCTTACACCTCAGTGATGTCATTCTGCTTTCATACATGTCGTGGACCACTCTAATATGCTTTCCTGCCACTCAAGTCTTCCTCATACTACACCACATCTCTTCCTTCGGCACTCTCTTGCTTTCTATAAATCCAAAAGACACAATATAACTTTTCCTGCTCCTCCCTACACTTCTTCATCAGTCTACTAAAAGCAAAACATTGCATCTCAAGTGCTATTTCATGGCAAGAAACCATATTGTTGCTCAAAAATATTATTTCTTAGTCTAATTACATGATACAGAAAATTTGCTCTAAATCCGAGACCATGGTCCTCAGTCAGAAATGGGTGGAGTGCCCTCTCTCCCTCTTCCCTCTCTTGGGAATCAGATCCTGCCTAAAGTGGAGGAGTATCTCGGGTTCTTGTGAACAAGAGGGAAGAAGGAATTAGGTGGATTGGTGTAGCATCCACAGTGATGCAGATTGTGCAATGATCTGTTGTGGTGAAGAAGGAGCTGAGCCAAATGGGAAAGCTCTTGATTTACCAGTCAGTCTATGTTGCTTCCCCCACCTATGGTCATGAGCTGTGGAACAAAGAAAGAACAAAGAAAGAAACAAAGAAAGAACAAGATCACAGTGGCATCAGTGGCGGAAATGAGCTTCCTCTGCAGGCTTCCTCTGCAGAGATAGAGTGAGAAGCTCGGTCATCTGGAAGGGGCTCATAGTAGAGCCGCTGCTCCACCCCATCGAGAGGAGCCAGATGAGGTGGCTTGGGCATCTGGTGAGGGTTACTCCTGGACGCCTTGCAGGTGAGGTCTTCTGGCCATGTCCAACTGGGAGGAGACTCCGGGGAAGACCCAGGACACGCTGGAGGGATTATGTCTCTCGGCTGGTCTGGGATGAGATGAGCTCGATGAAGTGGCTGGAGAGAAGGAAATCTGGGTCCTTCCTGCTCAGGCTACTGCCCCCTACTACTGACCTGACCTCAGATAAACAGAGGAAAATGAATGGATGGATGGATGGATGGATGGATGGATGGATGGATGGATGGATGGATGGATGGATGGATGGATGGATGGATGGATGGATGGATGGATGGATGGATGGATGGATGGATGGATGGATGGATGGATGGATGGATGGATGGATGGATGAAATTTGCAAAAATCTCAAAGACTGTTTTCAAAAGAGTAAAAAACTTGCGATATCAATAAATCCCAATTTGACCCAATTTAATTCACCACATCATCTTGTCATCAAGACCTTCACAACTTTGTTAACAACCTATTAATTGGAGCCAGGCATGTTGGAGCTGCAAAACATCTAAAAAAAAAAAAAGGTCCCAAGAAACACATTTGGGAAACAAAGATTCAGAGGTCTTTATATTTTGGGTTCTTATCACACTTTTGATATGTTATTATAATATCTACAAAAAAAAAAAAAAAGGAACAAACACAGGCTCAAGAGCTTTTGTCTTTTGTATTTTAACATAATTTTATTGCGGGGGTGGGTTGGGGATATTCAGGTGGTTCATGTCACTTTGAGTAATCTTGTTACTCTCTAATCTTGTACAGTTGGAGCTGGAGAATTAAAAGACACCTGACTGATTCACATGACAGGAGTGCGTAGAGGCACACGTCAGTTTTTAATAGCGCATGATTTTCTAAAAAAAAAAAAAAAAAAAAAAAAAATGCGATGAAAGTAGTTAAAGCTGTCAAAGTCGAAACTTCAAAAGTGGAGGAATGGTGTCAGCCTGTTTTCCTCTATTTCTGCTAGATTATTGTTTCCCATCCTCTGTAGTAATAAATAGTGGTAGGCTGCGTGGAGCTTTGACCTTCATCATGTGATACACATTGGTTTATGATAATTAGTCACAAATTATACTACCTGAAAAATTCTCGTTAATATATGTTTGTAATTTCCATCCATGCATTTACAGAAGTATGTGAGCAACTTTTTGATCATTGTCTGTCTTTTACTGCAAACTAGGTGTTCGGCAATCATTAACTGAACCTGGTGTGGAACAAGGAAAAGCAGCAAAACTGAGCAGAGTATTAAAGAACAGAATCATTTAGAATGAAACTGGAATAAAACGAACAAAAAAATGAAGAAACCTTAACAAAGAGACAAAGAACTAACAAAACCCACTGACCATAAACCCTTTAAATGAAATTTGAGCCTTTGTGCAACTCAACCACTTTCCACACTAATGGATTAATAAACACATTAAAATCAATTCCATTTTGATCTCCTTCCTGTGGGTAGAAAGACCTCACATTCCTGGAGATACAGATCTCAGATCACTTAAGCATATATCCAGTTTTAGTATAATGACTCTTTGAAAGTTTCCAGATAAGGATGATGAGAACGGCCAAAGAATAATGACAGGCTCAAGAAAAATCCTGTGTTGTACTGTAAGGAAAGAAAGAAACGAGAAGAGTTGAGGAGGAGTGGTGGTG